>JAOPUB010032726.1:0-17134 GCA_027564055.1 Neptis clinioides
AATTTATACGCAAAACAAAATATGTTTCAATTTAGATGAAAAACAAATATTACAATTTACAAACAAAATTTAAAATGGAACTGCGTATTAATGGTACTTGCTAAAACGTAAAATAAAAAAATATACAATATTTAATTTTCAATATATCATTGCTAAATAGAAATATTCAGGCTTACACCAGAAAACATTTTTTATTATTGACTCTGATTGTTAACGGGATTAAAAATAGCCTATGTGTTAATCCAGGTAATAGAGTATCTGTGTGCCAAATTTAATTCAAAGCAATTCTGTTATTTTCGCCGTGATTGAGTAACAAACATACAATGATGAACATTTATAATATTTGTGAGAGTAAGAGAGGGTATAATACCCTATTATTATTATTTTCAAACGATTAGCATTAAAGTTTTAACCAGTTTTATAGCTTACGATCCAGAAACACCATATAGATTGAATTATCTAAAGCAGTGATTTCCAAAGTGGTTAAAGGGTTTATGTTGATCCACAAAAAAAAAAGATTCGGTGAGATGTAAAAAGGGTTTAAGGTCCAGGTAGTTTATCAATCTGGACATATTAAGATTTCTTTGTATAACAGTTTCTAGATAATTTTTGGGTTTTCTTTGGGTACCTATGAACTGAATAAGATTTATATAAACTGTGAGATAAATCATATTCAAATATGATTGTAAGACAAATTCTAGGAAGTAAGGAGACTAGAGTTCTTTTAATCTCTTCTTCCATGTATATACGTGATTAAATGTGTGATATCTTTCATTTAAGACACGAATGAATTCGCTATCTTAATTAAATTATCTTCGAATTAAACGTAGTCATCAGGCTGAGCTAAAATATATCAATATCTTGATTATAAATATACAAGAATCCAGAAAAATAAATGTAAACTTGACGCTTCATCTTATCTCAGTATGAGCTCATACCATTAACAGGTGATCAGTTTTAATTGTTTTTTAAACGAAGTTATCCGTTTACTTCTTGATAGCCAGGATAGCTGTTAAATATTTGAAGCATATTTATTATATATAGTTTGGGAGGCCGTCATATAATTACATATAGAGAAATATGTTGAAAATTAAAATAATACACATGATAAAATTCATCCCAGTGAACCAGGGTAGATCACCTAGTTTATGACATATTAGATTTCTATATATGGTACCTTAAAAAGGAAATTTTAATATGGTTTTGATATAGAAGTTATGTTTGGACTGGTTCTCGTTTTTAATCATCGTCATTTTCAATTGGATTCAGATATTTTTTTTATTATACTAATACGAAAACATCACATCATGTCAAAAAGTAATAACAGTACTTTTACTATTAATCATAGGAACATCCATCTAACCCAGCCAAAAGTACGTGTATCGGGTCATCGGAACCAAAGTGGTCCAAGTGACATTATTTTTTTTTATCCGGCTTTAGAAAATAGGTACATTTTTTAATTTCTTTAAACACAAAAACACCAGTAACTATTATAGACACCTATAAACTCAGCCAAGCACATCGTTGTTAATGAACCAAATAGTACGCAGAAATTGAAATTCATATCTAAAATTGATCTAGCTTTGGTAAAAAATAAATATTCAACAATCCATTTTATTTAGGGTTAAAAAACACATTATTTTGAGAGCTAAGCCTCGTTACCAAATTAGCTAGCATCCATGGATTTCCCCCCGTTATCAAAAAAAAACTTGTGACCCAACAGCAGGTCCTTGACATTAACAACTACGTTTAAAGAAATCAAAGTATAATATAGATCAATTATTCACGTGATTTTTGATGATTTAACCTCTCAATCAAATATCTTGGTACAGAAATTATTACATTATAGACATGTTAAGGAAGCGAGGGCATGAAATATTGTGGTTACTGGCAACATTTTCCGAATAAAATGTGAACAATTCCAACATCGTAACAACGAACAGGTCGAGGAAACTAGTTCCTTCCTGATACCGTGGATTAACGGCCTCGTAAATGAAATTATTACACCAACTTTTCACGCTATTTTTAGGGTTGCCACTTCATAATATTGAATATTTTTTAGATTTTAATATTATAAAGTATTTCAGAGAAAAAATTTGTAAGACTAACTAACGTAAATTAGGGAAATTAAATAACGTAGAAGGGTAAATACTCCAATCATGGACAGTTCTGTTCTATTGTGTTCCTATGGATTTTTAATATATTATTTATATTCAATTAAATCAAGTCCTAAAATTTAGATCCAGATAAATAAATAAATAATTAATGTAAATTAACATAATCATCACATCTAGAAATAAATATGATGATAAAGAAATTACTAAGATTGTAAATGTGTATGTTAAACAAATATAATTATATAATGGAAATTAATTAAAATTAAAAAAAATGAAATAATATATAAACAGTTTTGAAAGGCAAGGCAAGGCAAGGCCTCCAAGTATAAGCTGACAGGTTCCCCCATTTTGAAGAACCACCGAGTGAATATATTATTTTAATATAAATAAATAATATATAAATGATTTTGTTAAATAAAATATTTCTTTCTTTCTTTCAAAATAGGAAGGAAAATTAAAATTAATGTCTACTCTGTTTCTTTGTTGATTTGTTGAAGTCTATGAAATTTCAAAATAGATTCGTTAGTCTATACTAATATTATTTGTTTGTTTGAACGCGCTAAACTCAGGAACGACTGGTTCTAATTTAAATATTCTTTCTGTGCTGGATAGTCCATTTATCGAGGAAGGCTTTAGGCTATATAACATCACACTGCGACCCATAGGAGTATCGCGCACGCAGGTCGGATTCTATATGAGTCCATTACATTGCAGTCTAGTATAAATTCGGATTGATTAACAATTTCTCTAACTGTTCTTTTGTCCATTACTGGTTACACTACTATAAGAAATTAATAAGTAGAATTCAATAAAAAAATTATCTACAGCTACCTTAAAATAAACTTTCAGTTTTTAGGCTACTTTTAGAGGTCCAATCAAACAAAAACACAATATAGTTTTTAGTGCACACAAAATATATTTAATAGTATTTCCTGCCCTCGTTGTTGTCCCATTTTATATTTTAGTTAATTTGCCGCCATGTTGCTATAAAAATTCTAATATTCGATAGTTAAATGGTTAGATGTTGCCTCAACCGTGACTTAGTCATTTTAAATTTTATACGTGTAGGAATATATTTCCCTCTGCCACTGTTAGAGTATCTCGCGAGAACCAAGACACCACCATTCTAGTGGTACAAGAACGTTTCGTCAAAGAATCCTATAAAGTAAATAAAAGTGATATAAAAATTATAGCGTTAAAAGACCATAACAAATAATACGTCGAAATGTTCATCGAAGTGTACGTCTGCCAATTTGAGCAAAACAGCGTCTATCTTGTCCTCATTGGGAAGCTTTAAACCAGCCGCTGTTTCTTATAACAATTCCACTTCATGAAATTAATATCAATTGTGAGCCAGCCTTCTACGGATATATAAAAACAAGTTTTTGTCCAGATCGATTGGGACAGGATTTCAGAGCAGGCTTCTTAAGTATTCAGCAGGTGGAGGATATTGTCAGTTAAGGCAGATAGACTATTGTTCGGACCGCTCGTCTTGGATGACCTGTTGATGGTTTTATCAGATTAATCCCGTTTTCCGATTGCAAAAAACCTAATTATTCCTCTTATTATCTATTAATAATATAATGTGTTATAACCGCTTTTTTTTGCAAAAATAATTTATTACCTGTTATAAAATGCATTTTTCCACCATTACAACATACTCACAAATGTCAGTTATTGTTACTTGGTGTGACAATGTCCTTCCAAAGAATCTTATACTGTAACATAGATATTGCTACATAGCCTTTCTCCATAAATGCATGACTGTCTGCGGTTCGTAAGCAATTTCTACTGAGAATAACTTTAGAAGAGGAAAATGCATAATACATTCCAATGTATTCCAGTTTCCCCCTATAACATTCACAAAACTTATTGTTTTCCTGTTGTAAATTTGTGTTGCATAAATCCCCTCTATGATAAAGTAAATTATATAAATAATATGACTATATTTTTACACCACATTATGTACAAAAATAAGCATAAGCAATTTATTTATTATAAACAAATCATAATACATTTTTTCCGCATTAGCTGGAATGTTTTCATTAACATCGTTTGTAGTAAATAAAAAAGTTAACAAAAGAACATCAAAATCTAAAATGGATCGAGGACCATTTTTTTTCGACTAACGACGATTGTAGAATGATCTGTACAATTAACACAATGGTTCAGCAGTAATTTATTTTTGTAAAACAGTTATATTTAAAAAAAAAGTAACTATACTACTCGATAAGTTTCAATGTTATTCGGGTACTGCCAATTAAAGAAAAAAGCCAAACAAGCGCAATGACAGGATCATCATCCTAGACGACGTTTTCAGGATCAGCGTCAAGGAGTGCACAACACTTTTAACACAAAATTACACCACTTTGGATGTTTACTGTATGAAATCATTTGTGCTTCAGATCTATTGTGACGGATACTGGCTAGTAAAAGGAGCATTCTTGAAACAACGACTTCTTGAAACAACATATTGAAAAGAAAAGCGTCAGTAGCTCAGTGGTACAGACGTTGGACTCATGATCGACATGATCGATGATGATATGATGATATATGAGGTTTTCATGTCACCAATAGCAGTAAAAACCAAACCAAAACAATTTCTAAAATATTCAATTGTCTATTAATTTTGTGTATTTTTTAATTTTATTACGCCAAACGGTTTTTAAAGAAATTTGGGAAACAGATACCTTATATTCTGGACTAACACATATACAAACAAACGGAGCAAACAAACTACTAATTGGTATCCTAGAGATGGCACTATAAACAGGGTCGTCCCAGAACGCGAAGGGGGGACAACTTAAAACAGACCCTGGTGGACCAGAGTCGCATCTAACAGATCCGAATGGAGAAGACTGGAGGAGGCCTACCTATGCCAAAAGGCAAACCGAAATGAGAGATATTTTATAAAAACATATTTGTAAAATCTCACTCGGTATCACTAGGCTATATTAATAAATAAATAAATAAAAATATACATTATACCTCAGAAAATATGAATAAAATATGTTTGCAATACCGATTTGTATAGCAAAATACTAATATAAAGCTAAGAAACTGTGGTGGTTAAATTTAGAATAAAAAGGAGGTACCGAGCTCAGTCAACAGCTTGTAACATCACCCATCAACAGTGGAACATACGAGTAAGGGCTTCAGGTGTCACACTGAGACACAGTCGCGCTCGCGTTTCAAAGGGCGGGAGATCAAAGTCCTCGCGTTGTGATGTAACGCACGTGCCGTCTTATGAAGGGGTGACGTAATTGGACTTACTCGATTTTCCCCCAATTAACTTTAAATAGAGTATTTTTATGTATTTGCAATGATTTATTTTTTTAATGATATTTTAAAGCTAAATTTATAACAGTCGCCATATCGGATAAATATTAGATGTTTTTACGATCATTTACACTATGATGAAATTCTGATATCATTACATATTATAAAACAGAGTCACACCCCATCTGCCTGTTTGTTTGCGATAAAAATACTAAACCACCAATTGACAAAATAATACAGAAGTTAAAATCTTATACAAAAAGAGGTAATCTAAAAACCATGGTTTTACATAAACTACCTATGTAACCTCGGTATATATGAAACCTCGTTTAATTATTTCTACTCTGGTGGTTGCATAGTCTTACAGAAAAAGCCTTTGAAATAAAATAGAGATTAAAAAGTAAAAAAATTAATTAGGGTTAAGATTTGTACCTGTTGTAGACATGATCCGTGCTCATTATAAATCATATCAACTAATTATTTGTGTAAAGTACATTAATTAAAGATTTTCTTTCTTCCAAATTCTATATATATGTATGTTTTTACGAAGAATGGTCAGTAATTCAGTACACTTTTTATGGAAAATTGAATTTCAAATCCCCTCGCGAGTACAAACATATCTAAACGAAACTAACTACTCTAGACCAATATTTGCAATCAAATAATATTATCATCCGATCTGTTTGCACATTAATATTTACATATTGTAAATATTAATTAATAGACTAAATATATTTAAATGACGTCCGATTTGAATGAAATAAATTCTAAGTAAGGGAAACTTGCAAATCGTATCTTACAATACAACTGTGAAAATCGAATCCAATTATATACGGACAAGTAAATATCTTATATGTACAGACACAAGAAATAACATTTATATGTACTAGGATATAATTAATCACACCACATTTTGTGGTGTATCTTAAGATATAGAAACAGTAAGAATTGACAGTTTTAGGTGTGAATATCTTAATTTAACTTGAAATGCGCAGGTGCTGCGAACAAAGGACTTTTTGTTAGGCTCTGTTTTTACTTAATAGAGCAAGTGTTAAATGCGGCCTCACGGTGTTATATTAACAGGACGATAATTGGATAGTGTTTGTAAACTGGATGGGAACTGAACTGAAAATTGATATAAGTGTTCCCTTTGATACTCATGCATGTTGCTTATATGTGATAATACCCCGAACCTAAACTTAGAACAATTTAAAATATCTCAAGACTTGGCTTCCTATAGTCTAGAACATGATAATAAGTTTAATTGCATTATAATATTACTAATATTATAAATTTGAAAGTTTGTTTTTTTGATATTTGGGTGTTTGGATGTTCGTTACTCAATCACGCGACAACTGCTGAAGGGACTTCTATGAAATTTTGCGGACGTATAGGTTATAACCAGCATTAACACATATGCTACGTCTTATCCCGGAAAATTCAGAGCTCCTGTGGGATAATGATAATATGTATTTACTGTTAAGCGCCTGAATATGTTGACAATTCAATATTTATATAAAAATCTGGTGGTATATTCCACCCGTGTGAAGCCGGGGCTTATCGACTAGTAGTAAATTAGTTTTTTCAATGATTGATATAAAAAATAAAACATGATAGTTCAATCCACGAATGCCACGAGGTTTCTTTCGCCTGTCGTCAAGCTGCCTTAGATTGGACTATTCATACTATTCCACAGTATTTATAAACTTGCATTTTATACGGTCTGTTTTCGTCAACAAGCTTTGTTTCTTTCGGTGCCCGATAGATAATAAAGAATACTGGGTAATATTATAAATATTATAATGGTAATACATTTAATAAAACAATATCATAATTTTGAAATTGATTATTAAATGTTTGAACTGATAACCTTCATCATAACATGTTTTACTGATAAATGTTTATTGACTAATCATGCACTGAAAAACAATTTTAGCAGTCAAATAACCTCTTTTGTGAGCTGCATAATATGATGTAAATTCTATTGAAGCCTTTTGACTCCAATTAATTGACTTTAGCATCTATGAAACTTAACCGGACACTAATTAGAGGCATCAATTGAAATTTATACAGAAACCATTAATGCTAATATTGAACATTTCCGCTATTTCATCATTTTATAAAGTAATAAAATGTCATCTTCATGGCTAGCATCACGACATCACACTACTTACATAATCAGAATGGTCACCAGGAACTCCGTTTGACAAGTGACACAAATGTATTGAGACTGAGGTTATATACTGTGTTGTTACAAATTGTTACGTAACAGTGGGTATAATTGAAATAAAATAAAAAGTGTTGCTAACTCGTCCATCCTACAGAGCCATTCGATCCGAATGTCGTATTTATCTATTTACTGTAATCCCTTAGTACCCTAATATTTTCTGATACCATGCTTTTGCTAATCTTCATTGACATTAAGACACTGTACGTGTGCAGTAAGTGTATACCATGGTTTATAAAAGAAATGCCTAAGGCAAATCTTAACGTGTATCGCCACATGTGTGTAACCTGCTATACAACATACATTCACATCCTGGTCGAAA
The DNA here is from genome assembly GCA_027564055.1 of Neptis clinioides. Classification (NCBI taxonomy): domain Eukaryota; kingdom Metazoa; phylum Arthropoda; class Insecta; order Lepidoptera; family Nymphalidae; genus Neptis; species Neptis clinioides. Next base: position 7,946 of record JAOPUB010032726.1, read on the forward strand.
ATCAAATACGTTATACAAAAAATAAAACTTAATTCTTAATTCTACTGATGTCATCTTCATGGCCAGCATCACGACATCATAACAACAAACAAATAAAAAATTAAAAGTGTACTCTTTCAATAATTATGTTAATTAGTTTTAGATACTATTTTCTTATTTTTCAGTTTAAATTTGCTACATTGTAGCTAAATCCAATCTGATCAAACTACTTAACTAGCCTTGTTTACTATAGAAATAAAATAAACGTATTAAGTTATCTGGTTTGCCTTTTACAAACAAATAATATTTATTTTATTTAGCATCCAGGTTAGAGCAAAAAATTGGAACGGTAGTCAAATAACAGTAGTTAAAGTATACAAAAACGAGTAAATGTTTGAAAATAAGTGTTAAAACAAACCAAAAGTGTGGGTTTCATACAAATAAAAAATATTGTACCCGAATGAGTATTTTGTACCTACTAGTATAAATTCCAGAAAGTTTGCTATTTTTATGTTTTTATTTTATGGATATTACGTGATCAGATAGCTTAGCGAATATAATAAACATTACCTTCCGAGATAAATTTAGTAAAAACATTTTTTAATGGAAGAAACGACTTGTCAATTCTCAAAATTCGTTTACTAAATATGAAAAAAACAAAGAAAAACATATTTATCTCAGTTCAGATTCGCTACTCATTAAGATAAATAAAAAAAATACGCACGGACAGAACAAATTAACAAGGTAATGTTGGCTAAAATTCCAGATAATTTTGCCCTCTACGAAAATTGCTTATATGATGAAAACGACGTCTTATGTAAAATTTGATTAAAGCAAAGCATGCATTTGATCTTAGTGTTACCACAGATAAAAAAATTTGTTCCAGGCTACATAGAAAAATCTCGAAATATATTGATTTATATGTAAAATGTGGGCAATGTTGGCGTATTTGACGGTACTGATTGACCTATGCATTTGATGATGACGATGATAATTAATTTAATTAATTTTGGAAAACATTTTAATGCATTAACCTGGAATAAAACTGCCCAGACGATCCAATATGTTCGACAAAGAGAAAATCTGTTTTGCGGTATGCGTTTTGAATTATGTCCCGTAGAACAATCAAAGCCGCTAGGAGACAACCACTCGAAAAAGAATATAGAAAATGTGGCTGCTTGAATTGCGACTGCGCCCACTAACATCCACGAAGCTGTATCAAAAGGTTCTAGAAAAGCTGTGGGAGATATAATGCCTGTTCGTTTTGCTACAACTATGGCCACCCCAGTTTCCATAAACGGTACGCTAAAATCCACAACAGCTTCTCGATCCGAATTTATTATTAGTGATGTTAACACCTGAAAAAAAAAACATAGTTGAATATAAAAATAGGCTACTATCAAATTTGACATTGATTAAAATATTACGAAAAATATATCATTATGAACATTTTTTCATTTAAATTTATAAAGGTGTATCTTTAATCTTTTACTTATTTTAGCTACCTTCGTTAATACTTTTAACCTCAGTAAATGTTTTACACCAAAAATTACCATATCAGTTTTCTTGTTTACAAGTTCTGAAATGAGACCATTCCATTTGCCTTGATGCAATGTTCCCCACCGACCGTCTTCGACACGCACCAATTCATACGTAAATCCTAAATGTTCAGCAAGCTGCTGTAGAAGATCGATACAAAATCCACTACAGCATTGATAAAGCGAACTGTTTCTGTATGCAGTCCCAGCCTCTAACCTAATGGTTCAAAAAAAAATATAATAAAAAAGTAACTATTGCCATAATTTTTCAATTTTAAAGTACACGTTATAATCAGTAAGGTACTAAATTTGTCTCTAACATGCTCCCAAATATGACATAGATTTAGCGTAACTAACTGTCAACTTTACTTAAATGGCCGTCGCATGCATGGCTGACCCCCTCGTGTATCCTTCACACGAACGCGGTGGTTATAAAATCTCTATTTTAGCAAATATTTATATAAAATATAATAATAATCCTTTTATTTTTAGTCTATAAGGTGAAGATTACTACCTCCAGTTAAGAAATTATGCTGCGAACAGGGGAAATGTATCTATTCTCTTAAGACTAAATATTGATTTTGATATGATAGCTTACCCCGCAACCTCAACTTCTGGAGCTACTCTACATATAACTCCACGGTCTAAAGAACACCTTCCACTGACGGGATCAGGTGGAGCGAGATTTATGTAAGGAGGTTCTTCAAGGAAAGTAATACGCATGTGAAATTTTTCCGGAACTCCTTGAGGAGGTGTATGCAACCCGCCGGGCCATACTATGTCTTTGATCGCTAAACGCTCTTTTGGATAGGAATTCCAACTACCAATTTCCTCCCAAACTAGCTGTAACGTTAGTTTTTTTTTGTTAATTTCATAGAAGTGCAATAGTTCTAAAGCACTTGGTAAACTAAAATATTAATATTGCATATACATTTAGTATTTTTTTTGCTTTCCATATCTAAGGACCGTCACTGAACATATATTTATACACAATTTATAACACAATTACTGACCCATATACACAATTTATAATTTTTTTTAGGTCAATAGAATAATATCACTTTGGATTAAAATATTATTTAAGACTAGTCGACACACCCCGGCTTCGCCCGGGTGCAATTTACCACGTATAATCCTTAGATTATAAAAAAAAAACATTTAATTAACAATATATTGTTGCAAAATAACAATATTTAATCATTTACGAAAGTAAACATATTTTATCGTTATCCAACGGGAACTCTATTTTTTTCAGGGATAAAAAATAGACTATATGTTATTCCAGTTTACAAAGTTTTTGTGTGCCAAGTTTCATTGAAATCCGTTTAGCCGTTTTCGAGTTATAGAGGAACAAACATCCAAACATTCAAACATCCAAACTTTCACATTTATAATAATATAAATAATATTGTAATAATATTATTTATATTATTTAATACTAGCCGACCCGGCCGGCTTTGTCTGGGTTCAATTTACCACGCATTACTATGAAGCGCCTGGATAAATTTACCTTATAAATTTACGCACTGATTTTTTTCCAGATTGGCTGTGTATAAAAAAATTAATAACTAACCGTGCTAACCTTTATTGGCCGATAATCTACATTTTTTAGAATAAAATTAGTCTAAATTATCCCTATAACATCAGTTATCTGAAAGTCCCGTTCAAATCTATCCAAACAAACAGACAGACAGACTTATTAAAAAGAGAGTTTTTAATATTACAAATAGACACTCAAATTTTATTTAAATATCATGATTTATTGATTACCTGATCACCTAGAGTTGGTCGTAAATTCATTATTTTTAGTTCAGCTGCTCGCAACTCTCCGTCAGGTGTAAACTCAATGTTAGGTTTGCCAGATTCACCATCTACACTAACATTACGTAGATGCCTGTAGAATCTCTCGCCGGTTGACCAACGTGCTTCTCCAGTTCCAACTCCACTGCAAGATAATCTTGTACCGAGTGGGTAACGGATGTTTTCCTCGTCAGTCAAATATGATTCCACACCGTAAGCAAACACTTTAACTGCTGTTGCTATTTCCGAAATAATAGATGCACTAGATGTATCGAAATGGACTCCTGCCAAGAAAAAAATATTTTTGATATTTTTATAAATATTATAAAACTGTAATAAACATACAATGAGGGCGTGTCTGACAGTTTTATCAATATATGCTATAACTAATAATCAGAAATATCTAAATAAGAATATGCCTATTGTAATGCAAGCATATAAGGAAGTCAAACTATACCTAGCATTCCCACAGGAAATTTGTTTGGTTGTTGCATAGATCCAAGAACACTTTGTGTTACTATCCAAACAAAGTTTTCTCCAGTTAGATGTAGATCACCAGCTGACGACAATATGTCAGAGGCTTCTTCCCGAGTAGCATATAACAGCATAACACGCGCTTCGCTCGTTACGAGTTCGTTGAGATCTGCCGCTTTTTTTACCACCACTGCGTTGAGTATCGTAAATTTAAATCTATCCTACAATTGTTAGAATTTATCAGTTGTTGTACATTACTTTTTGTTTTCATTAATTTAAAAAAACATACTTGTAGAGCGGTAACTCTTTCTCTCACGGCTTGTATAAAGTCATCATGACCAGCGATTGCTGAAGTTACAACGCTGAACTGATGCCATTTGTATCTTTCCAGTATAGACAGCATAGCAGCTGTCTGATGGCCACCCATCGTTTCACTATGTTTATTTAGTATTGTGCCTTACCGGTAAAATACCGGTATACAAAAAAAATCTTTGTTTGGCGTCATATTAATTTTTAAATGTAATTTTTTAAACTACAAATTAATTATATCGATTATAATTTATCGTATTTAAAATCTTAGTAATATTATAAATGTGAAAGTTTTTATGTTTAGTCGTTTGTTACTCATTCACGCAAAGACTGCTAAACAATTTCCATGAAGCTTGGCACACAGATAGCTTATAACCTGGAATAACACAACACTCATAGGCTATTTCTTATCCCGGAGAAATTCAGAGTACCCGAGAGATTATGATAAAAGTTGTTTACTGTAGTCGACTAGTGATTTAATAAAAATAAAATAATTCCTAAGGCAAATTGCCTGTCAAATAATTGAAAATCTCCGTTTTTTATATTTTCCTAATGTAATGAGGCTGTGAAATTATATACTACAGAACCTCCAAAATTAAGCTAGCACTTAGACGGTAATTTTAATAAGGTCATATTAAATTAAAGCACGGTTATATCATTATAAAGTAATAAATAAAGTAGGAGATTGCGTGTCAGTTACAATGTATGTAACGCATACCTATTATTATTTGCTATTATTAAATAAATCTGAGTGACTAAACAAGTCATACATGTTTATGTAGTAAAATAATTAGAGATCATTATTTATTAAATGTAAAACTTTGTATTTGTACCTTAAAAATATCCTATATGTTATTAGAACTTCATTCTAAATTGAATAATATTAATAATAAAATAATTATATATATGACAACGGCAAACATACATTTTATTTTATAATTAATCGGTGATACATTCGGTGATTGCCAAATATCTTTTTTTATTTTGTTCTTACTTTTTTTAACAAATATTATAATTATTATGATAGTTTGTATGTTTGAATGTTTAGATATTTGTAACTAGATCACGTAAGAACAGATTTCAATGAAATTCGGTACACAGATAATTTCTGAGCCACGTTTTATCCTGAAAATATAGAAAGATCCTGTGGAATAATAATATAAAATATGTTTAGCGGCGTATCCAGCGCCACGATATTTTATATACAAAGAATATATATTGTTAAATTGTATAAAATTAGTCACACGACATCTTAAAACTAAAGTAAAAAAGCACAAAATAAAACCTTACCTAAACTAACTGTATGTTATGTCATGCAGTATGTCTTATCCGCGTGAAATGGTAACAAGAACGCTAGCTGCATTTCCCCTCTCAATCGCTATCCCAATTCTTTGGGCGAAGAATGAGCCAGCCCTCCTGTTACCAGTGGAAGCGATCAGACTTGCCGTTACGTCTTTAAACAAATTATAGAATATATTCAAAATAAAATATAATTTACATATTATATAATTCATATTTAATTTACAAATTAAATATTAAGTAAATTAAAAATAAAACGGTTTTTCCGAAGATCTTTGATCACAATTAATTATACAAAACTAGATTCGCTACATCGATACTAGGGTATCTAATATCACATTCATCATTAATTAACGTTAATAAAATTATCGAAATGAATTTACTAAACGATAAAATCGTATGATTTTATCTAACGTGGTTCTGGAAAAAACCTATAATTCCATTAGTTTAAATTTTTTTGAAATTACCTTAACTTTACTTTCTTGCTTTTTAAAGAATATTTAAAATTATGTTATTTTCCCAAAGAAAGCTGTATATCCTTTACAGATTACTATTAATCATTGATTTTTCATGGCAATATTATACTTAGACTAACAGTATTGTTTAATTTTGAACAAATCCTACATAATACTATCATCATCACAACCCATTAATGGCGCACTGCTGAGCCGGGTCTCCTCCACAGAACTGGGGGGGGAGGTTAGGCCATAGTCCACCACGCTGGCCCAGTGCGGGTTTTACCTTTAAGCACCTTTAAGAACTTTAGGGAACTCTCAGGAGTGCAGGTTTCCTCACGATGTTTGCCTTCTCCATTATAGCGAGTGATATTTAATTTTTTAAAACACACATAACTTAGAAAAGTCAGAGGTGTGTACCCGAGTGTGGGATCGAACTCGGACTTCCTGAGTAAGACATGAAGTCTTAACCACTGAACTATCACTGCTATTACTACACGATTACAACTAATTTACATACTTTTTATTGTAATTGGTTACTTTTTAGTAAACCTTCTATCATTTATTTACTAATAACGATAACTGAATTCTCAAGGTAGTCTATCGTGTATGAAATCTATAATGTTGTAATACAGATATGGGTAAAAGATATATTATACTAATTGTATTTGGATTATTATAATCAGATTAATATTAATTTACAAACGCAATACATTTCTGACGTAAATTAAGATAAGATATGATTCTTTTTTTTTTTTTTATTTATATTATCTGTATTCAAATTAACAACGCATAATATTTGTTTCAATATTTTAAATACAGTACATCAGTTCTAGTGATCAATGGCATCTAGTTATATTACAGTTACAGTTTTCGTTTCGGTTAAAATTAATTTCAATATACCGGTTATATGACACTGTGGAGAAAAATTAATTTTAAAAGGTAAGTTTTATTATTTATAAATATAATTGACAGTGACTGGTTAATAATTTTAGGGAAACGTTGGTACTAATATTGTCGCAAAAAGCTGAAAATCTGAAAACACAATTTTTGTAAACTTCTGAAACGATCGATGTATAATATCGGTGTATAAGATTCGTGAAAAAAATCTCATTATGCTATAAAATATGTATCTAAATAAGAATATTATATCGTTTAAACGTTTGGGACAGTCAGTCGTCCAGACATTATCGATAATATAAGATAATAGTTACTGTCCTAAACGTTATAAGTTAGTCATCCGAGTGGATTCATTTAGATCATAATTGTTTAAAGCAGTGGATTTGGTTTACACTAACCACAATGATTAGTGTAACCCTGCTTCTAGTGTCTTGAGTTTTATGTAAGGTTACTTTTTTCCCTTATCCTGTTATTGATGATACATTTTGATACCAAGTCTGCAACTTGGTAAAATTTATATTCATACATACCTAATCAGTAATAATGCTGAACCGACTTTTATTAGAATTTTGTAATTTTAGATATGATGCACTCTCTGCACCATAATAAAATTGCAATATATTTTTATCGCTGAAATAATGATTCTACATGATTTTTTGGTGGATATATCTCTGAAATTAGTAACTAAAAATTAATAACAACTCGCATCTGAATATTGCAATTTTTCTTTTGTATTTAGTAAATAAAAATTTAAATATAGGTCCAATCAATAGCTTTTAATTTCCATTTGCTAGATTCAAATATATGTCATAGTTTTATAGAAAACAATTTTATAGCTTTTCTAAGTTTGGAATTTGATTATCAAAGTAAGGGTAATGTATGCAAACCGTTTAACCGAAAACCGAAAAAAAGCCGATTAACCGACTCTTAAGCTAATAAATAAATAAGTTATGCAATGTAATATTTAAATTAAATATACTATAGATATACCCTTTAGATAATAGTAAACGTCTTAAATAAGATTAAGTAAATAGTCAATGGAGAATGAATCATATTTGCTCTCATAATTCAATTACTCATAGTGATTCACAGCGATTCAAGTAACACTTGTGTATATATTCCGCATTATTCATAACTAGAGCTGTATGAGGAAAATGTTTTTGTTTTGAATTATTTATAAATAATTATACATTAATTTTAATAATATAATTAAATTTATTTTCAAAATAACACGTAAGTGGGTTTTCCAGTTTGTAACGATGCCTATTTCTAAACAACATTTGCTTTTAGAAAGGCTTATAATTGTGTCGGAGAATAAATCATAATGAAGTTGTTCCAATGTAGATCCACGTGGTTGCGTAAACCTAACTTTAGATGTTAGCCTAACCTTGTGTAGGGACTGACAACCAGAACAGTGAAGGTGAGTGTTGTAAAATGCCTTCTAAACCTACACGCTTGGTCGCAAGACCAAGGCACTGCTGGGTTCCTGTCAGAATACTAAGAGATGTAACGTCTAGTTATATTGTGATCGTGTCACGTACGTAACTCTTTTTATATTTTTTCTACTTTATACTCTAAAATATATATTATTATGTTGTATCAGAGATAAAAGAGTTCTAAAATATAAAAAGACACCCAATTTCACTTTAGACCTAAATCTAGAAATATGACAAATATACATATTTATGATTTTCACTCGCATCTTATCACTAACATCCATGAAAAATCGGAAGAAAAAGCAAAAATATTTATCTATGTGCTGGCATTGGTCTACCTGTATTCTAGTCAACGTGCCCCTGGCTTCGCGCGGTTACATTTTATAAAATATAATTATAAAAACAATAAATAAAAATATTCAGGCATTACTACCTACAACAGTAAACATATTAATTTATTATCCTGCGGAAACTATGATTTTATCCAGTTTCCTTGAAATCCGTTAAGCCATTTTTGTGTTATTGCATAACAAACATCCATATAATATGAGTTGGGTAGTGACTAAGGCAAGCGAAGACAAGCCGTCGTTATAACGAAACCTAAATACCGAACGAGATAGTGATAACGATTTTGTTAGATAAATTATTGATAACACGTGCGATTAACGAATAACGAAGTGTTTTCGTTATTTTAATGACGTAAGTAATGTCCTTGGATATATCTCGTTAAGTAACCTAAGCACATTGCACCATAGCCATCCCAGCCCCCGATATAAATTAACTGCTGACGCCGTGTGAACGTTCTAAGAGGATCGCTGGCCAGCAGCCCGGTAGTCTACACGGCAAACTCGCGTGTAGACTACCGAGCTGCCCTTAGTATTTAGTTAATATTAAGGAAATATAAGCAGGGATAGTCCAGGGGAACGTCACTCAGTTCGTCTGAAGCTAGGGTAAGTTCGGGGAACAGTTTTCTGCTGAGAAGAACTTGGCAAACGAGCA
>JAOPUB010032727.1:0-11036 GCA_027564055.1 Neptis clinioides
GTGAAGTGAAACATCGTGAGGAAACCTCCACTCCTGAGTGTTTCCTAAAGTTCTCAAAGGTGTGTGAAGTCGGCCAACCCGCACTTGTCCATAATGCTGAACTATGGCTTAACCCTATTTTGCTCGAGACACGGCTCAGCAGTGGGCCATCGCGTTGTGATGATGACTAATACAGGATTAAATATATTTATCCTATAACCTGTTTTAGAGTTTTCTGATATATTATACAAAAAATTAAATCAATGCATTTTTGTTGCTTTACAAAATGGGAGAATGAATGAATGAAAGAGTAAATGTTAATATTATTATATAAAAAAAACATGTTCAAACTGTATCAATATATTAATATTGGTTTCTTTGTTTTGTTGGTTCGATTTGAAAATCCAATTCTTTTATATAACATCAGGCTACGAGCCATAAGAGCACAGCAAAAGCTCATGTAGTTAGTGTAGTAGTTATTCTGTTATATCTGTATAACAGAACTAAAACCTTCTTTTTGATGTTAGTTTAATAAAAAGATAAAATATTATCTAACTAAACTTACTAAAGTCATACAAGCGAGTACGAAAGTGGACGCCAAGGGCCAAGGAGCGTAATGTTCTTGGGCCATAAGACCGGCAAATGTCCGACCAGTCAATCCCGCAGCGACCACGGCTATCGGCGTCATTATCAGGATCCCGAAGACATCTACGATCAGCTGGAATATACAAAAATATTATAAAATCCATTTATGGGTTTCTCGATCATGTTTATAATCATGATTACCATATAGTTACTACTTTTTTCCCCGAAGAAAAGCAAAGTTTCTGTGGGATAATAATCAGATATGTTTACTGTTTTAAAAGCCTGAATATTCATTTAGCTACGAAATATTGAAAACCAGGTCCCGCCTGCGGCTTCGCCTGCGGCTTCGCCTGCGGCTTCGCCTGCGTGGGCGGAACCTGGTTTTATATATAAGTACAAAATTTATTGCTATATTATGGCTAAATACCACAAATTCCTTATAAATTTTAGCTTATGAGTTATTCTTATGTATAAGCTATAATAATGTAAAGTTTCATCAAAATCCGTTACGCAATATTTGCGTGAAAAAGTAATAAATCGGCCATCCATCCTCACAAACGTTCGCATGTATAATATTAGTAGGATTGCCCGTGCGAAGCCGGGATGGGTCTACTAGTGTTATATACTTTTAGAGAAAATACATTAATTATGAATAAAAATAATCTATAACAGTGAATTGTTTAGTTTGTCGCTTAGCGCAAAACTCTAGAATGGCTAAATTAATGTAGATATTTTTTTTAGATATTCGTTTAAGTCTAATAAAGGTTTTTGTAAAGATAAATATTAAAAAAATGTCTTGGAAGATTTTTTAATTTGTTTAAATCTGAATAACAAGAATATTGAATGATCTTGAATTAATTGGGTGAGTGTGTTGATGAGTGTTAGGATAAAAAATTGAATTATTGAATGTAAGCAAGTGATGAAACAATTAAAAAATATTTATAACTTATTTCCTCGACATAGAAACTGTTATATTTACAAGTATAAAGTAGATCTTTAAAAATTATAGTGGGCGTTACGACGTTCGTCTTATGTTCTCTTCGATTATTCAAGAACATAATAGTCTTTAAGCGTCGGATATTCATAAACATGCCTTTCAAATACAGGCATTCGCCCTTTTTTATAATAATATTTTAGCTAGGAAAAAGAGGACACAGACTGTCAGCAAAACCTTATGTATTTATTAATATAGCTCCTTCTTCGACTATTTGTTATATTTAAAGGAATAATTTTTAAGGTTTATAGCTACACAAAATTTAAAGACAATTTCACAGAAGCTCTCTTTTTTTTTCAGGGTAAAAATTTGCATATGTTTTAATCCTAACATGGATTAAAGCATAAGCTAATTAAAGTATCTTTTTTTAAAGATTACTAGCAGTTTTTTATTACAAGGTACGTAATGGGCCACGTCAGTAGTCCAATGTCTGGGATTTGAATTGACGATCTATCGATCGAGTCGATCGTGAGGCATAAATTAACTCTGAAAGAAGATAATCATCTCTATAAATTGATGTAATCTTGGAAACCATTCTTGGAATGGGGACCAGAAGAACAAAAATGCCAAGTGTTAAGGAACAACTGATTTAGATATACATTTTTCCCCTGAGATGAGTTTATGAAAGGAGACATTAAAATTCAATTCTCCTCTGCTTTTGGGAGAGGATCTCATAAAGGTTGTTGAGAGGGTTAGAGAGATGGGTACCCACACTTACTTGAATCCTCTCACTAAAGATGTAATTAAATTTGTTTATTTTCAATTCACAGCATAATATGGCTGACGACATAGATATTGAGGAGCATGATGTCCTGGACAACCCTCGCATCAAGAATATATTCCCAGACATAACCTGTATTAAGACTGAGGTCATTGATTATGAAGGTATGATTTATTTTCAATTGTCAGTACTTTTACATTTAAAAAGAAATAGAAACCAGATACAGTACAGATTCTGTGTCTAATGATAACGTGTTTTGTTATTTTCTTACCAATATTTTAATTTCAGAAGAAAACCAAGATTTTGAAGATGTTGAATACGTTATTGAAAATGACGTCGTTCCTCACCACATGGACTATGAAGATGAAGAGCCAATTAATCCTTATCCAAACAAAATCATTCTCGGCTCTAAGCCGTGCAACACTCCAACGCCAGGTGACGAAACTGAGCTTGACATAGTCGACTGCTTTGTTGTTTTAAAAGACTGGGGCCCTATTCTAGAGAATAGCCCGTATTGCCATTCATGTCAAATACTTTTCCCAACAGAAAATGCCTTAGATGCTCATAAGATGACATCACATTCATTTTTAGTGGCCGTGTCTCACAATAAAGCCATCAAAAGCACTAGCAAAAGTTCTATATCGGCCAGTCTCAAAACTGATGCTGATAATCCCAATGGTGTCCTCTGCAGTCATTGCAACGTATACTTCCCAGATGAAATAGCTTTAATTAAACACTCGTACGAGTTACTGCCAGGCAACTTTGAGGATGACCAATCTGATGAAGTGCCCTCTAAACCTATTAAGCCAGACTATGAGTCCGGCGGCGTCGTCTCTTGCCCAGTTTGCAATTGTATATTTAAATTCTCGGGCAAATTAATTAATCACGTGAAAAAGAACCACGATCTAGTCGATATAGTAATCCCGGAACGTGCTTTCGTTGAATTGAGGTGTAAAAAATGCGGTGTGCGCGTAAAAACAAACAAAGCCTTCAACAACCACATCAGTTGTGTCCATCCAGAATTTTTCAATAGGAAAGTCTTTAACAATAAATACGAGTGCAGCCCGTGCAACGTTACCTTCGCAACTGCATTGTCTGAAAAGATACATAAAGTTTCTAAACATTCAAATGCTGGGACAGCGATGTCTGCAACAGCAAAAGAGATCAAAGCGCCAAGTCCAGATTTGTCCGGACAAAGTAATGCAATTCAAAGACCAATCCCTAAATCTACATTGTTCAAATGCGACAAATGTCAGATACATTTCATATCCTGCATGGCTGCTGTTGATCACTCAAAACGCTGCGTTCTTAAAAAAGGTGACTGGAAGTGTGGACAATGTCGGAGAATCTTCAAAATGTCCGACCGATTGTTTCACATGAAGCAACACTTTTTGTCGGAACGCATAAAAGTTATTGTAGTTGAAGATGGCATTCATGATCGACTTATTTGCAAATGTCTGTCATGTGAAATTTGCTTCGACGAAAGAACGTCGTTGAAATATCATTTGCTGAACTGTTCGGAGAGTCCGTCCGTGTTATGCTCTGTGTGCAATCTTCGATTCCACGAACATTCCATTAAGAGACATGTCCGTCTCCACAGCGAATTGGGAGCCGACTTCATTGTAATAGGTTACATCTTTAACCACGGATTGAACGCAGCTTTAAAAAAATCTGTGCTGAGTGTATCTGAGCCGCCGAAAAAAAGGGCGGAAAAGTTTTACTATTATTGCCCAAGTTGTAAATTTTATGTAAAAGTAAACCGGCAGGGTCACGGACACAACACGGGAGAATGTAACAAAACCCACGCAAGATATCTGTGCAAAATATGCGGACTGTGTTTCAATCAAAAGTGTTTCCGGAGTCACCAGGAGGAGCACGCGCAGTTCCCGGAGTTGACACTGTACGACATGACTTTCAAAAACACGCAAACTGAGCAGGTTATAAATCCGCCATGTCCCGATTTGAAGAAATGCGTCCAATGTAAAGTGTTTTTTTTCAGTAAAGTGGCTTTAGACAATCACGTGTGTCAGGTGGAGGACTTCAAGACATGCAAATACTGTGACGAAAAATTCAGTGATCTGGCGTACAAGATACATGTGCCATTCCATGAATACAGCAGTAAAAGAGACCAGATTAAGAAAGAAGACGCCGTTCTGCCGGAGATTATGATGAAGTACAAGTCTCTAAAGAGTATCTGGAACATTCTGTATCTTTGCGAGACTTGCGACACTGTTGTCGACAGCTACGACGAAGTTGTCGAGCACTGTCAAAACCATTTCTGTAATATGGAAAGCTACAATGTGACTATAAACCAGTGTGAAATATGTGATCTAAGATTTATGGGAGATTCTTTCGAGAGACACGAGAATTTGCACTCGGAAAATGAACTGTCGAAATCCGCTTTCGAGGTCATCGTATACGATTACGACAAGTTGTTATCCAACAGCTGGTATGATATATTCAAAAAGTTGCCACCTCACCAAGTGGAGCAGATTTTGGGAACGAGCATCTATAAACATAATAGAAATGTCAAATTGAATGTTCAAGAAAACAGAAAGACAGATTTTACAATATACCAGTGCGGGCTCTGCAAAGTGGTGGTCGAGGGCAATTCCATACCAGAGCACATCCAGGACAGTAATAGATGTGTTAAAACAGAAAAATTCTTTTGCTTTATTTGCAAATTCAAGTTTGCGTCCAAAACTATGTTGACATCTCATGAAATTTTACATAAAACAATGGACATAAATAATAAATCGTTTAGGATAATAACATTTAATGATAATTCTGCTCAGGCGAAACAGAGTTCTGATGATGATGATGATGATGATGAGAGTGAGTCGTCCAAAATGAAATCAGAATCGGAGGAATTGAAGTTCATCAGATGCCAACATTGCGGAAAGCTAATTAACAAATCCAAATACAAACGTCACATAAAATATCATTCATACTACACGCCGAAAAACAAAAAGTTGAAAATGCCGGTCCCGCCGAGATTTGTGGCAAAACCTAAATTCAAGACGATCGCAAATAAAAAAAAGTATTATATGTGCAAAAAGTGTGATGTCTGTGTTGGAAGGAAGAATGTTTACAAGCACTTTTGCAGCGACAACAATCGTAAGCGACAGTGTTCCAAGTGTCTCCTGTGGTTCAGGGACACTGTTCTCCAAGCTCACATTCAATACCATGAAAAATATAAACTGACAAGAAACAATTTCGAGATAATGTACTTTAAGAATGGGAAAGTATTGAAAAGCGAACACCTTAACAAGAAAAGCGAGCACCTCAACAAGGACTCGACGACTAAAGTGGTTCTGTACCAGTGCAGGCGTTGCAAGTTGGGCATGCACAACCGCGCCAACATAAATAGACACATATGTCACACGAAAATGAAAATGTGTGGGCTGTGCGAAGTTCCAATCCACGACGCACATTTTGTATTCCACAGTCGGCTCCACGAGTCTAAACAGTTTTCCAAAACAAATTTGGTTATTGTTGAACTTGAACCCAAGCATAATATAAATACTAAATTGCAAACTAATGTGAAATTAAAAACTAAGCATGCTCCAGCTTTTGTAAGAAATTTAAATGTTGCAAAAGGAAATGTTGAAAAGAAAGAAAAACTTGTTGAATATTATAGATCACGACTTCAATCCTCGAAGAGAAAACCTAACTTTGAGCTGTTGTCGCCAAGTTTTCTTAAACGAGTACACACAAGGTTTTATAGGTGCCATATTTGCGATAATCTTTTTGTAACTCTATCTAGTATGCTCGCACATGTAAAAAATTGTTTAGGTGATGAAGAAAAAGGCACAAAATGTAAAAACTGTGGGTTAGTGTTCCATTCGTCTGCAATGAACACACATAAGAAGTGGCAGAGATGCGCCTCTATACTGGAAGCAAAGAAACTTTACTATCTTACTATAATATCAAAAAACGTCGCCACGTTTGACATCACACGATGCGTGTACACTTGCAGACGATGTGACATTTGTTACATGACACTGGACAGTGTGTGTAGACATTCAGATGACGGTCACGCTATGGCTACAAGTTCTATCCCGTGCGACAAATGTGACTTGCGTTTTTCAAAATTAAGCAACACAAAGCACAATAAATTACATCACGAACTTCAAAATTTATCTTCGTCTGAAATTATTGTTTTGGAGCTTCAAATTACAAAACCTGTAAAACCCAGTAATTCTGTTAAAAAAGTTGTCGGTGATGGTGAAATGGATTGTGACAATGACGATGCAACAAATGAAGAAAATCAAAACAATGATAATGAAGGAGACCACGGGAATGATAATGAAGGAGACCACGTGAATGATAATGAAGAAGAGAACGTTAACGACAATGGCGAAGACCCTGATAAAGACAATGAAGGAGATCAAGTAAATGAAACGACTGAGGAAATATTACAAAAGGATGTAAATTATGAACTTTCCACGAGTGTGTTCCTTAGACGAATTCACAGTAACTTTTACAAGTGTCATGTATGCGATGGTCTTTTTGTCACTTTAACAAGCTTGTTTGAGCACATAAACTGTTGTGATAGTGGTGATAGTGCGACATGCAGGTATTGCGGCTTAGTGTTCCATTCCTCAGCATTAGATGTGCATAAAGAGTACCAAAAATGTGAAAATATAAACGTTGCTAAACGTCTGTATATCATCTCAGTGACATATAAAAACATTAATGTGTACGATGATGCGAGAGTTGTTTATATTTGTCAACGATGTCAAATTTGTTATTTGACATTAGAAAGTTTACTGAGACACGTGGAAAACAATCACAACTCAATTAAGTGTCCAGTGGAATGTATTCAATGTAATTTAATGTTTTCAAAGATAAGCCATGTTAAACATCAAAAATTACATCACGAAGCTCAAGGACTGTCTTCATCTGAAGTTATCGTCTTGTCTATAGATACGATGAGACCTCCAAACGCGATAACTGGAAATGTTTCTATTAACAATGTTAGGGATAAGGAATATCAAGTAGTTAGGAGATCGTATAAAAGAAAACATGCAGATGATGATTCACCTAAAGAAAGTGAAGGTTCTCAGTCGAGTGATGAAGAACCTATTAAACACAGTGTATCCATAGAGAAATTTGAAGATATGAAAGTTAATGGAAGATTCCCTGATAGACGATTGAATAGCAGATTCTATCAGTGCCATATATGCGATAACCTTTTCGTGACACTGTCGAACTTGTTCGAGCACGTCACGAGTTGCAGCGGTGATGATGGTGTGAAATGTAATGATTGTGATTTTGTTTTCGACTCCACTGCTATAGCTATGCATAAATGGCAAAGATGTTCATGCATAAAGGAAACCAAGGCGCTCCATTTCCTGACGATAGTGTCTGAAAATGCCAGCCCATTAGACGTCGCGCGAACTGTTTTCATGTGCCGTCAATGTAATATATGTTATCTGACCTTAAATACTCTGTTCTGTCATCTTGAGAATAATCACTATAAAGTTTTGACGACTGTTAAATGTGAGTTATGTAAACTGACGTTCTCACAGACGAGTAAAAACAAACATAAAAAATTACATCACGTGGGAGAATATTTATCATCACCAGTAACTGTTATGGCGATAACGGCAACGAAGTACCAAGAACTTAAAAATGATAGTGTAATTGGTTTTGATAATGATACTGATGAGGAAAATCCAGAAGCTAGGAGAACGGTTAAAAGAAAACATACAAATGGAAGTACACCTAATGTTGTCAAAAAATCTAGAGTTTTGCCTTCAGTAGGGAAAAATGTATTTAAATGCGATATTTGTAATTTACACTTCTTGCATAGGAAGTCGCTTCGCAATCATAGGAACAGGATAGTTTGCCGAAATATGAAAGGTGTCAATTGTCCAATATGTCATTTAGGTTTTGCGAAAAAGTCGCTTAAACGTCACATCGCAACACACGAAGATGCAGATAATGCAAACGATGAAGTCAAAACTGAAACAGAACATGACACTGAAGCTGAGAATGATGAGGTTAATGTTGATGATGAGAATTCTGTGAAGCTGTTCAAGTGTAGCGCTTGTGATGTTTATTTCCTGACTGATGATGCGTGTCGTGATCACGTGGATGATCACCAGGACTTGGATCCGACAGAGTATATTGCTTGTAAGATTTGCGATTTGCAATTCCTTTGCGAATATCTTGGAGGTCACATGAGGAGTCATAGAGAGAATGCGTTCAATATAGATGAGGTTGTTGTGACGGAGTACCAGCCGAATAAGGAGGTGGGGGACACTTACTTAGCTGTTGATAGGCTAAAATCTAAGCTAGTGACCACTACTACACATTTTGATACTGAAGACGAAAAGGGGGAGAGTGTGGATTCATCTGATGCGAGATAGTTATTAAAAATGCACTTTTTAGTGGTAGGCGTATCATTCAATAGTTTCAAAAGAAATGAATACATTTTGAAGTCTAAATCGAAAAAATCGAATGTTCTGAGTGTTTGTTCAAAATTTTCGATTTATTCGATAGCTTAGAAAAATCAATTTAATATTCGATTCAAACTATTTTTTATTTATGACTACGTGCCTCTAGCGCCGCCTATGGAAGTTCATCGCAGATCTATAACTCAGTTTTATGAGACAAAATACTGTTCGATTAATCGAAAGCGATATAATCGATTGTTCGGTATTGACATTACAAATTATTCGTTAATTATATATGTATTGACAAATGTATATTTTAGAAATAATTAGATCTTAACCCTGCGTCGTCCTGTATTGAATGATATCGATGTCAAGTTAAAAGTACACCAAAATATTGCAAATAATATCGAGCTCATCTAATATCGATTCAAATTATTCGTACTTTCGTTTCTTGATTTTTAGTTAATTTTCCAGAATAGAAAATCGATAGTCGGTTTAGTTTTAAAAATGTTGATGTTGATTTCGTTCTGTGGAAAATCGCTCATCTTATTATAAATCCATTTTTCCTAAATTTTTATCTAAATTGTTGACCATTTTCTATTTTCTAAATGTCTTAATCATAATATAGATTTAAATTTTCTAAAATTGGAGATCAATTTATTCGAATTAATTCTTTATGTCAATCAATTGTAGATGTCAAACTAGATCAATCTAGTTCTAAATTCGATGAACTGGATCAATCCAGTTCTTTATGTGGATGAACTAGATCAATCTAGTTTTATATATCAATGAACTAGATCGATCAAGGTCTACATGTTAATGAACTAGATTGATTTTGCTCTAAATGTCAACGGACCAGATCAATATGGTTCTACATGTCTATGTACTATATCAATCAATTGTAAATGTCTTTGAACTGGATCAATCCAGTTCTATATGTGAATGAACTAGATCAATCTAGTTTTATATGTTGATGAACTATATTGATCAAGGTCTACATGTCACTGAACTAGATTGATTTTGTCCAAAATTCGACGGACTAGATCAATCTGGTTCTACATGTCTATGAAATATATCAATCAATTGTAAATGTCTTTGAACTGGATCAAACCAGTTCTTTATGTGGATGAACTAGATCAATCTAGTTTTTTATGTCGATGAACTAGATCGATCAAGGTCTACATGTCAATGAACTAGATTGATTTTGTTCTAAATGTCGACGGACTAGATCAATCTGGTTCTACATGTCTATGAACTATATCAATCAATTGTAAATGTCGTTGAACTGGATCAATCTAGTTCTACATGTCGATGAACTAGACCGAATTGGGTCTAATTGTTTAATTTTTTTTGTTAATATAAATCGCCATCCCTGGTAACGTCACCATTTTATTTTAACCAAAATGCTTTATACAGTGGATATAAAGTTCAATGACCTTTTCATTATATTATAATAATTATAATAATAGGGCTGTTTCATAAATTATGATTTTTTAGTATTTTTATGAATTACTCATAAGTTTCTTTTTAGTATAGTTAGTGCATAATAGTGTTAGACGTAAGCGCAGTGTTTGTAAAGAATGTTTGCAAGTGAATAAAAATGTTAATTTTGGTATTCTTTTGTTTTACCTGTAATTTTAAAAGTTTAGTGAAAAAACGATAAAATGAACAAAATTTTGAAGTATCTTAGTCTATTTTATTATTTAAATTAAATTTTCTTGAAGAGCAGATGAGAAGACCAGGGTTGATTCCATGAACTATTTTTGTTATAAAAAAATATTAAATCCATTGGCCTACCATCAGGTGAACCGTCTCCTCCTTTCCCTCCCTTATTACTACAAAAAAAAATAAGTAATGTGTCAGTAAACTATCTTACACCGCCATCTGTTAGAAACTTAAGGAACTTACAAGCCTTTGTAGGAATATTGAGATCATTTACGACCGAAATTAATAATCAATCTCAATCTGAATTCTATGGATTATGCATTGAATGGTTTGTAAATTCAAATTTGAAATCTATTTTTAGTTCGTTATACAAAAATTTTGGAAATAGATTCGAAATTTGAATTGTTTGTGCACAAATTTGATTTTTAGTTTAATTTACTATCCACAATCCATAGATTTGGGATGGAGATGAAAACTATCCCATCTCTTAAGTATATTTATTATTTTTTAATCTATGCAATTACACTACCTATCAAATTCTAGGGATTTGTTTCCTACCCACTTGGTTGCCTGGAAGAGATCGCTTATAAGCCCGCCTGTTATGCGCCATTTCCTTGTGCGTTTTATTGTTATGTTTTTGTATGTGTTTTATGATAAAGAGTATTTGTTGTTGTTGTTGTTGTAGATC
>JAOPUB010032747.1:0-11033 GCA_027564055.1 Neptis clinioides
AGAGGCCGTCTTTGTAAACAATTCTTATTTTAATTTTTTGTGTTGTTTAAGAAAAAATACGTTTGTGTAACGAAGATGTAAAGCTTTAATAAAATGAAATTTTTATATTTCAAATATTTAATAGTAAAGGACCCAAGACTCTCATTTATCATGGAGTCAGTCTAAGATGGAGATAAAACGGTATTCGAGCTAACACAATTAGTTTAATGTCTAAAATGAGATGTCGTTTAAGAAAATGTAAATGCAACTGGATGTGAACGTGAAAATTGGATTCTGCAGACTTCAAAGCTTTTAGTGTCGCGAAGATTGTGTTTGGTGAACATTCTTACCTACTATGAATAGATTCTTTACAATACAAACGATTGGCAAGAAACATTTAATATATCTGACGACTTACTGTCATATGTTATTAAGGAGACAACAACTACTATTCTACTCTACTCTCTATCTTCTTCTCTCTGTTCTCCGCTCTCTGCTCTCTTGCTGTCTTGCTCTTTGCTCTATACTCTCTTGCTCTCTGCTGTTTGCTGTTTGCTGCAGTTCTCTGCCCAAACATAATATTATAAATGTGAAAGTACAATGTTCGGCTGCTTTGTTACTCAACGCGAAAAATCTCCACGGATTTAAATGAAACTTGGCACACAGAACCTTTTAACCTCGATTAACATATAGGCTACTTTTATAACTCGAATAAATTCAGTTAAATAAAATTTGAATAATATATCACATAGAGAAATAAACACATATATAAAATAACCAATGATAATTTTGTAGAAAAAAAAACTTGTGCGTGAAAATGTTTTTTTAAGAGCAATTGATAGCTCCGTGTGATTTGAGAAATATTTATTTTGAAACAGGTATCACGGTCACGCGATCGCTTCGGTTATTTAAATAATAATTATAAATGATCTTCGTAATACTCATATGGTAATAGAGAAGCCTTAAATGGTTGAAAAGAGGACGGTAGATAGAGATAAAAGAAATAGAGCTTGCAAATTTATAAAAAAAAAAATATTAATTTGATACTTACGTAAAAGAACATCAAAAAAGGCATCAGTGCTGATTACGTTTATATACGATAACACAACTGGACACTTCATATGAATGAAGTATATGTATTTAGTAATGTAATGAAGTATATTATATTAAGGGATGTTTAAACATTTAATTAAAATTAGTAGAAGAGGGAAGTCTTAATCATATGCGGTGTGAGCAGAAATTTTAACGCAGTGTCGGCTACTACATTATTATATTAACAAAGTATCTGATTCTGTAGAATGCAAGGAGTTATTAATCTTTCTGAAAAGTAAACCGATTTAATTTTTTTTTTTCATTATTAGATTGTCAAGGAAACAAAATATTCTGCAGCATTTCGTTTATTTTCGTTTTAAGCCCCAAATATTGTTTAATAGGCGTTTCTTACTTAGAAGCCCATAACTTTTTTTCAGGATCTGATATCAATATGGTGTATAAGAACTATTGTTCCAGTCTTAAAATCCAGGAGGGGAAATGGGTATTATTTTGTACAAAAATTGCTTCTATCAATTCCTCTTAATTTCTTTTTGAACGCGACTATTGAGGGACTTTCCTGAATTTCGTTTGGTATTAATCCAAAATTCTGCAACATAATTAAAGCAAGAACGAGTTCAAGAAGAATTTCGTATTACTTTTTTTGCACGTAAAGCGTTGATGGTATGCAGGGCCTTATAGAGCCTATTGGCGTCCAACGTAGAATGAACGAGACGAGAAAAGATAAAACGATGATTTAGGTTCATTACAGATATTATAGAGTATCAAGATAGTGTGCACATCATGGCAAAGATGAATGGGGGTTTTCTCATTTCTGATGACATCTCGATAATTCGTTCAAATTAGAAAGATATTAGAATAATGTTGATTTCAGTTACTTTAGTGCACCTGGGGATACTTATAAAACATATCAAATGTTCCATTAAAACATGTTTAAATGCTAAAATCTCCCAAATGAGTGACGTATTTTGAAATTAATTGATAATCCAATAGAATCATCTTCAAAGAGGATTACAAGTTTATATAAATCGTTACGAAGATTTAATATCGAATAGACCTATAATTTTTCTACTTCAACAATATGGCGTAGTCTATTCACCGAATAATTTAAAAATAAGTGAATCAGTATAATTAATTTTAAATTAGCATCAAAGTTAATATATAATATGTTATACATGCAGATTAAGGAGCTAAATAAACTGACAACATTGTGGCTGAATTTTAGTATAGTTGGTATTTTTTCCTTCTGGATTAATGGGTTATTTAAATCATAATTATAAATGATCTTCGTAATACTGATGTGGTAATAGCGAAGCCTTAAATGGTTGAAAAGAGAACGGTAGATAGAGATAAAAAAGAAATAGAGCTTGCAAAGATTTAATATTGAGAGAAGATTTAATATTGAATAGACCTATAATATTTCTACTTCAACAATATGGCGTAGTCTATTCACCGAATAATTTAAAAATAAGTATTTCAGATATAATTAATTTTAAATTAGCATCAAAGTATTAAAATAATATGTTATACATGCAGATTAAGGAGTTCAGAATACCTACTAAATAAACTGGCAACATCGTGGCTGAATTTTAGTATAATTGGTATTTTTTCCTTCTGGATTAATTAAGTCTCCCATAATATTGAACACATAACAAAATTACTTGTCTTACGAATTTTACTTATAAACTACATAATTCATAATTAATGTTAACGGTGCTTTAGTTTGTTTGTCGATGATTCCTAGATAAATTTTGGGTCAAATAGTGAAAATTAAAGGTTTCCCTTTGAGGTATTTCTTTCTCATATAAATTAAAAATAGTGTATTCGTATTTTATAAAGTTTGATTTAGATAATTATCATATAGATTGAATAAAGTTTATTTAAATGAAAATATGTTATGGATTTTGAGTTATAGCACCAACTTGTTATAGTTATGAGTATGTATTATCTACACTAAAATAAAAATGTAAGGTATCGAATGTACATAGAAGATATCTCAGAAATTTTAATACACATTATATGGGGACATTATAACACCGTACCACCATAACACCATTATAATAACGCCAAACAATTTTTTTAAGAATTTTTGTCTGTATTTTGTACGCGCATCACGCTGAAATGGCTGGACCGATTTGCATGAAATTTGGCATACAAGCATCTTATAGGCTAACTTAGATACTTACTTACTATTCATATACCTTAATAGATCCGAACGAAATTTTGTACTCATATAGTTTGTAGTCTGAGTTATCACATGAGATACTACTTATCCCGAAAAAAAAAACAGTTACCATGGGATAGAAAGATTTTAATCACATACCTTAATAGATCGGAACGAAATTTTGATCACACATAGATCTATCTGAGTTATCACACGACATACTTTTTTTCCAAAAAAAAAAAAATTACTTAATAGATCTGAACGAAATTTTGTTCACACATGGATATATCTGAGTTATCACACGACATACTTTTTATCGTAGAAAAAAGTACAGTTCCTGTGGGATACAAAGGTTATATTCACATACCTTAAAACATCGAAACGAAATTTTATACGCATATAATTTGAAATCTGAATGAATGAAGAAAATGGCACAGTTCCAATGAGATTTATAACAAGGGTTAGTTCGTTTGTTCGATTGCAATACACTCATCTTTCATAATTTAAACACCCGAAGGGAATCGCTGACGGGTCGGCTAGTATAAAGAAGTGTATCGGACAAATGCATGTTTTTGTCCGAGTTAAGAAGGTTCTTTGCAAAAGGAAAGAAATGACAATCATGCAAGTATTACATTCATTCTTATTAGAAATTGGAATTCATTGTTTGTATAATTGTATAATTAAATGTCCATCAACAAAAAGCATCGGTTATATAAAATTTCTCACAGACATGGGAGATTGATGGCAAAGCGTGAGAGTATAGGATGGGCTTACATCGGAATGAAATGACATAACGGGGCGTTGTCGCCGGTCGAGTGCCCACAGCCCACCGTCACCGCCACCGCCGTCGCAACAGGTGGTACCGCGATAGATACAATCATTTGGAGTGAGAGAGCTATAGTAGAATAAGATACCATCGGTTTGACCTGCGCTATGGCACAACATATGTTCGTACGAGCCCCATAACAGTATAACTCGCTGGATTTTTGCAACATCAAATATTGATATGAGCAGACTGTGATTTCTGATTTTTTTAATTAACAAACACATAGAGTTGGATATGTTAGTCGAAATTTGTTATTATTTCGGTTAAATTAGCTTCAAAAATAGGGGTAAGGTTACATTAATTCGCATCATGCTAAAAATTGGCATGGATATTGGGAACCCTATTACACACAATTTTTTTCATAAGAATCACCATTTCGGAGATATAGCGATGCAAAATGTTGAAAAAGTTGTGTTACTCATAATCTGCACACATTTCCGCGCCACCCGTGAGGTAGTGTACATGGCGTTTTTTTTACGTTATAGGAGGTTTCTCCACTATCTTGATAGTGTATTGGTTGATAACACAAAAAAAGAGTATTGGTGGCGACTAATAAAAAGATACTAGATTTTGGAATATCACTTGACGCATGCAACGATGAATTACACCAGATAAACATGGAACATTCTGCATTTTTCCAATACATAAGTTGGAAAATCCGTGTTTGGTCAGTATACCCTAATTATTTATGACATACGTGGCCTTCCAAAAAGAGAAGCAATGTTTTCTTTATATACTTACAATTCCAAGTGAGTTTCTATAAACAGACTTGAATATATAGAATATCGTTAGAATCCTTACTCATCTTGTTGTCTTGAGTTACTCTAGTTATAATTTTTTTAGATAGGAGTAAAATATATCAGCAATGATATAATGCAAAAAAATTACTAATATTGCAAAGTGTTACAATATTAACAGATTTAATCACACCACTTTAATATCTTTTCTCGACTGAATAAGAATGGTATGTCGAAATGCTAAAGAAAACCTTTTTGATCCAAGTTGATAACAATTAACTTGTTTGTGGGAATAGATTGCAATAAGAACAAAGGGGCCTTGAAGTAAGCATTTGTTTAGCGGCATTACGCTTCAGTGAAACGCCAGAGTTATGCACTGTAATAGAATGCAGGGTAAAATACTGCCAGTAATGTGTCACATGTATATTGTGCTTGACTAGTCCAATGATCATAGAAAAGTGTATTTTTACACATATCTTAATAGTATAAATATAGTGTATTTACGTATTGGAACATATTGGATATTTCTAAGTATAAGTTCTGATATAATAAAACGAAAACATTTGACTTTTTCAGTTTTAAGGTATTTATGTCAATACTTATAATATGTTTTTTTGAACTTAGCAACTTATCATACCTATATTGTATAGATAAATGGTATGCGTATAGAGAAAATTAATAAAAAAAAATCTGAGTAAATAATTTCTCGTTTTCACCACGAAGGACTTGGCTATTTGTCCCCTAGACGATGTATACGAAGAAAGTACCATGCTTAAAGAGACTAACACTGTTTAAAGAAGACGACCAAAAAGCGTTAAGATAATAGATATAGGACAAACACATTTAAATAATTTTAATCTTTTTTATTCCGTTATTCTACAAATGGATCCATAAAGAGTATTATTTTATTGTTTTAACCCTTTTTAAGTTGCAATTTTGGTTAAGGTTTATTGTTACGGATGTACTTGATAAATGATACATGATTTATGTCATGTCTAAAAAGCACAGTTACTTTATACGATATTTTAGGAGTTTTTTACAAACTTATAATACGTGACATTTATTGTATTCTAATTGCGATTATTTTCTCTTTCGACAATTTCGGTTTCGTTTTGGATAACTATAACTGTGAATATTATTTAAGAATTAGGCATTCAATACTATGGTTTTAAATACAACGTACCGGACAAGGCCGTAAATGGTTATCATTTAGCAACAATTTGATGGATGCTTAATTTAAATCTTAACAAAGGTTGGACAGATTTACGTGAAATGTGTTATTATTACTCAGGAGTCGGTGCTGATAGTAATGCTGTTCAATTCCTCCGAAAATGTAATCCTCCTTGTTGTTCTTTTCTTCGAACAATCTTTCGAACAATATATAATGTAACACATATCTCTCGTTTTCATTATTAATAAATACTAAAAACAGAATGCTAGAATAATTAAAAAGGTAAATATTAGGCCTAACTTTAATTCCTTTTAAAAAAAATCAATTGCTGCGTAGGTTTTTATTACCCTTACAACTAAATTAATCACTTTATAATAAGTTTAATTTGATTAGGCGAAACCGCAAAATTAAAATGTTTCTTGATGACCGTGACAAAAACTAGTTACTTAATAACGTTTATAATAAGCTTTACAGCAACTGATTCATATATATTGTAGCTATATTAGGAAATATTAACGTTATCTACAATTAAAATAACTGATGACAAATATGTACGTGAAGTGTGCTACGTCACAACGTATGTCGCTATGGAAATCGGCTCCGCTTTATATGGAAATGCTGGAACTTGCCAGTCAGACTCCTGATGCTTAAATAAACTTCGAACGCCATCTAGTGAGACTATTATTTGGTAATACCTTTACGTTTATAGAAGTAGAGCACTGAATGTAATTACTTTCATCGAGCACTCTTACGCAATCTTAAATTTGAAAAGTTTTTAAAAGTAATGAGTTAGATTTATGAAATACTGTTTAGATGAAGGGAATAAGTCAGACAGACTAGATTAGACTAGATATTTATAAGTTGAATGGCATTAATGTCGATATTCATAAAGTGAATGTTCTCTGTTATGTTTTAACGTATTATACTACAATGAGAGCAGAATGGAGAGTAGAAGAGAATGCGAGCGGTCGGGGGTCGCGACGGAAAAGTTGCGACATGGTTTGTTAGGTGAGTGTGCACTGCAAACCGTAAAAGAAGCCAACCTTGAGATCATCGGTGAGTGTGGGAGCAGTAATGTACAGGGCTCATTCCTCCCGGTATAGGTATTTCGCCTCTCTCGCCAGGCGAAAAGCCGTTAAATGACTCGGTTGAATCAGCCGCGCACCGTCGACAGTGTTACTTTGTAGAGATACACTATTCGATTATATGACTAAAAACACACTGTCACTGCACTGCACCTACAATACTCCAGAAATGGAGTAAACGAACACTCAAAAGTCGGAACGTGGTAGCGACGCGCCTCGTTCACGATGCCAAGGCGTCGGTCGGAGTAAGACTGATCACAGGCAGGCAACGGCGCGCGCGCACTCGCTCCACCCCCTCCCCCACTCTACAATTGTTGCCGCCGCCGACGCCACTGCCGCACTCTATGTGGACCAGCTTTCGCAGGCCTGGGCCCTGGACACTATACTAGATATTAAAAGTGCAGGGGTGATAAACGCAAACAGTGAACTGGTTGAACCCGACATTATATTATTCTACTTCTATCACATTAAAAGTGTATGCTTTCTTTGCTCTCCCTCCTTCCTATCTCATTGGTGTTATTACTCTATTTATTTAAGTATATTTATATACTTTAAGGTGTACTAATAATTTTTGTTTTTATATAATATACAAATTATTCGTTTAAATGAACTAAACAAATCTAATTCCTAACATAAAGTACACAATTATAAAATAATTTAAAGAAAAAGTATTTAAATATAACTTCTGTGTGGCTATTAACGTCATTCTTATAAGAACGCAGTGTTACGAGTCTGTATTCGTTTTTTCTTATCACCAATTACCAGTTTCAAAGGTCTATTGAAAACCACAATACAGAAAATAATTCGACTATAAAAGGGCTATTCACATGCATAATAATAAAAACTATAGTAATATTAATATTTTCCATAAGTTGCATAAATAAATTTCTTCAAATCTTAACATTCCTAAGATAGAATAAGTTTTACATATAATACGAATTAATTTATATATAATTTTACGGTAATTATTTGGCAATTACTGAATCACAATCATCAAACAAACATCTATCTTATGTTTATTTTATCACTAAAAATGTTTTATGTGGGTGTACCTATGAAATAATTTTCAGTTTAAATGTCATTTCTTATTTAGCTTTACGTTGCAAAAAAAAATTGTTTCTAATTTATTATTTCTTGCTTCAGTAATTCGCCTTTGTGTTGATGAATTAGTCGGTTAGCGGCTTATTTATGTTGTATACATTTTTTTTTTATATTGATAACGCAACTACATTCAAATTAAAGAGCAATTAGTTTTTAACCACAAATTTTGTCACGCATTATAAAGCATTAACGTTAAATAAACATTATATTATAAATAAGAAAGAATTATAATAAGTATGACGACATACAATAACCCATGATCGTCGTTCCCGTCCCGTGTTTTAATCCAGTACATTAGACTTCAACGCGCTCCACTTCACATTCTATGTAATTATTATACTACATTTTTAAGATTTTAACTTATGCAAAAGTTTCCTTTTTTACGAAATATGTATTGCTTGTTTAGCTGTACCGATCAATCATTACATTATTTACTTTCTTATAAATAAAATGAACGATGATATAGAGTTACTTTTTCATTCTTATTAATTTTTGTCTTAAATACTACGGTCAACACTAATTGCTAAATATAATTTTGAGGACTGTAATTTGTTAGTGAATTCTAACTCGATCATCATTTGGAATTTAGTTATTCTGTGTATTATTAAAACAAGTATTACAACAATCAAAACTAAAGGTATAAGTGTTTTTCAAACTTTTTAAATATAAGCTTTGAAACATCCTGGAGAGACCGGTCCACAAGCGTTTATTGGGTTCAGTGCCATTATTACAATCAAAATATACCGGTTCAATACTCACCTCTCTAAGTAAAGTCATTGAATAATATTTTTTATTTTAATCAATCTATACATAACCTAAAACTTTTGGATAAATTGGACTTTTATAATTAACAATAAATTCTCCTAGAGTAGCTAAACTTTTTTTAATGATTTTCATCTTTTTAGTATACTGTTATTATCTTAGAAACACGACAAAAAGTCAGCTAAACTATTAATTAAAAAAGGTCAGGACGCAGTCAATGGTAACAAATGATTAAATTAAATTAATAAATTCTTCCATTGATATCTAATCAATGATTGTAACTTCCCGACCTACAAATTATATGTATCTATTCAAGAAAGGTCGATTCGTTGTAAGGTAATGAAGGACAAACGAACAACTATACTAGTTGTACATTTCGTTGCATACTTTATTTATGGTATCCATATAGTATATATTTCTGAAAGAATTAGAGGTTTTTAAATAATAAATAAATTAAAGTTTGGAAATTGATGCAAATACTATTTCCGACAAGTCATCCATAAAATATCTTCACGCTAGCATGCCAGTTCTTCTTCAGAAAACTGCTTCGCGAACTAGCTCTAATTGCAGACGAAGTGACGGACAGACCACAAAAGTGAAAAAAAAAGACGACTCCTCCTCCTCTCTCTCCTCTCCTCTCCTCTCCTCCTCCTCCTCGAAAAGTACTCCGTAATAAGTCTAATTGGAATAAAATATTTTGAGCGAGTTCGGTATTATAATAAATGGAATAAAATAACATGGATTTACTCCTAACACTTTTTTCTGTACGAAAATAATAATAAGGAAAATAACATAATGGCGTAATTTTATATTTTTAAATCTATATTTTTTATATTTAATATGTTTAAATGATTTAATTAAATATTAAAGATGAAAATAATGTGAATGACGATCCTGAAATCCCTGACAGTTTGTCTCATAACTTTTGCAAACAAAATAAAATAGAGTATAGTGTAAGGAAGATCAAAATTGCTTATAAAAAATAAATAAAGTATTTTTTAAAGATAAAGCACACAATAAGTAGAAATTACATTCAACCAAAATTGTAACTGTGGTTTACTAGCATTATATATAAGTGTATCATAACACTTTAACCTTCCAAATGTATCTCTGCCAACATAAAATCTACTTAATGTAAAGTTCTTATATGAACGGCTGAAGACGTCATTATCATGACCCGCGTCAGTGTCACGGTCGGGTTGCCATCGCAATCACGATCAACCGTGGTACAAGGTTGGAGTAGCATATATAAGTTTTAACATTACAGCAAATGAAGTTAATTCTAATTTGTACTAGATATTTATAATTCATAACCAGTAAAGTAATTTTTTAATTTTCTTCTGTTCTTTTATTAATGAATAATTAATTATCTTACGTTAAATATTCGCTTGTTGGCCAGTTAAGATTTCTTTTTCGGTTATTATTTTAATAATCAGTTTGTATTACTATTTTTAAAAGATATATGGTCCTATAATGAAAGCCTTTGGTTTTCTATATTATAGAAAATCAACTTTCAACTTTCATTATAAGACCGCCACGAAAATCCAAGAAATCAGTGTAAAAAATGTAAAGATTTAATATCTACAAAACTACCTTCTGGTATGTAAAGGATCTACAATGAACAATGTTTTTTACATTTTCTTGAAACACTTGATTTCATCGCTCCAAAATAAATGGAACCGCGGTAACAAAGCTTCTTTAAATCAAAATTATAAAAAAAAAATATAAAGCTAACAAATACCTGAAAAATTTGAAACATTTTTTTACCTAAGTATGAAAATGTGTTTCCTTATTAGAAACATAACTCTTATAGTCTATAATTGTTTCACAGACAGCCATAGGTTATCTGGAATAGAAGAGAGCTCTTCTAGGGACAAGTTCGCTTTCGCTTACAATGTGTCACGATATATTTTTCCCTAAAAATTTTGTGTGCAATAAAGAACGTATATATAACATAATAATTATCGGTTTTAGATAACATTTTTATTTACATTTTTTTTTTCAAAAATGTTTTCCGCTATCACCATCAAAAAATACTAAAAGTACGCTTAGATCACAAACATTGAATCTTTGACAGAATAACTAGATACGTGTCTTCCATAAAATCAAAAATTTTGCTATTTGCAAGCACTGATAAAAGTGAGTCACGCGTGTTGAG
>JAOPUB010032756.1:0-11032 GCA_027564055.1 Neptis clinioides
GAAACATGATCCATTAATGATCTTCTATCTGCGTCCAAGCTCTTGTTCATTTGAATCAACATCTCGCAATGTTGGTTAGTTTTGCTAATTTCTAGTTCCATACTGGTTATAACTTCAGATTTAGTATTCATCTCACCAGACATCTCAGTATTTCTTAATTTTAACTGTGCTACTTCACTTCTAATATTTCTGTATTCTTCTTGCATGTTTCTGTATTCATTCTTTAATCTATCGCTTGCTGTAAATAAATTTCTAAAATCTTCTTTCAGCTTTGAGTGTTCGGCTCTAAGATTAGTTAGGTTACGAGATTCTATTTTTAGAGTTTCTCTTTCTAATTCAAAATCTGACACTTTCTTCTCGAAGCATATTATCTTTTCTTTTAATTCCCTATTTTCTATTTTAAGGTCTCGGATTGCGGCTTTCACAGGCTCTTTTTCACTAAGCAACATTTCGTATTCAGTGTTTAATTGTTCGTGAAGCGTCTGTAAAGCGACTTGATCGCGTAGAAGATTATCTTGCTTGTCTTTTAAAACTTCCAGTTGTTTAATCCTTCTTCTTTCTCTGCTGCCAACTGACTGTTAGCAAGTTGCAATGTCATTTGTTGTGAAATAAGAGAGCCATTTTGAGAATTCAATGTTGCAACATTTACTTGTAGTTTTGCATTTTCAGCTTGACTGTTCTCCAACAACAATTGCAAGGCGGCTAAATCGGCGGTCAATTGTTCTATTTGAGGGCTTACAGAATTCTCCTCTATATTAGATTTCTCTTTATTATTACAGTTACATGGTACTAATTTGAAAAAGTTAGCTTTAGAAGCGATTTCTGATACTAGTATTTCGTGATCAACATTCGTAATAATTTTTTCAAGCAGTTCTTCGACACTGACATCCTTCGATATTATTTCTGTAGTGTTAATTCCTAATTTATCCATACAATTTCTTAGTTTGTCAAAATTCACTTTTTCTAATATTAAATCTTTTTGAAGAGTTTGTATTGTTTCTGTGTCTACCTTCTTACTTGACTTTAACTCTTGGGCCTTTTGTTCTAAATCTTGGAGGCGGCTACTTAATGATTGATTAATTTCTACCTGCCTTATTAATCGTTCAATTTCTTTGCTTTTTAATTCTATCTCTGTAGTGATAGTATCAAGGGTCACATCCTTTTCTTCTACAGCTTCCCTTAATTTTGTCACTTCTCTTTGCAAATTATGTGTTTCCTTTTCACTATACGTTAATTTTGTTTTAAGTTCTTCTGTTTGAATAATAAGACGAGTGACTTTTTCTGCTTCAGGTTTAACTATATTTAACTCTTTAGTCCTAGTATCTAAAGTTTTTTCGAGATCGTCAGCTCGCCTTTGTATAGAATCGCATAACATTTGAATTCTTTGTTTGTCTTTGGTTAAAGATTCGAGATGTCTTTCGAAATCTTGTAGCTTATTCTTTTCAGAGTCTCTATCAATGGATTGTCTATCTATAAACGCTTTTTGGTTGTCCAAAGAGTCTTGTAATTTTCATGCATTACTATACTATAAACAAGTACAAATTTTCTAGAAAGTTACAGACGAATAATATTAATTACAACTCACAGATCATAATAAGGAAGATTTGTTTCAACTATAATATATTAACGCCATCTATGTTGAAAATTAGACATCTTAATTTCACTAGAATAATGAATAGAATATAGATGGCGACACTCAACAGATTTAGTTAAAATTTTAGGCTATCGAGAATTAAACTTTGAATGAAATCAAGTGTAGAATGCTCTATTTTAATATAATAAAACCAAAATGAGTAGCTTAAACGTTTTATTGCAAAACAAATATTTTCTAATAATTCTTAAAATGTTTTAATCTATACAAATAAGCGCAATTCGAATTATTTCCGAGAGCCATATAACCGCTGTTCGGAGAGAAGCTTATGCCTTGAATATGATTCAAGTTTTGTTTAGGAAAATTGGTGAATACTTGATAAGATGGTATATGGACAAGTTTCACAGCATTAGGGTAATAATGGGAAGAAACCGCACATATTTCAGTAGATGAGTTAAAACTTATATCAGTAATTTTAGTTGAAAGATGTGAAATTGTTTTTAAAGGTATTGGCATTGCTGTTGTAATGTTTTCTGTTTCATATATATTAACAATTCCCTCCCCGCTTCCTGTAGCTAATAGTTTACCGCAGCTGCTTGTTGAAATACATGATGCTGTTACACATCCATTATCATAAAACTTCTTTACAGCTCGGAAAGTTGAGAGATCCCAAACTGTTATATTTCCTTCACGCTCATAGCAGTATAGTTGCTCAGAATTATAACTAAAAACCACTGACTGTACTTTGCTATTATGTTTTAATGACCTCAGCAACTCCTTAGATCTAGCACAGATTATATAAACCTCATCAAAGCCGTCACTTGCAACCAATAACTTTCCATTGGGGGATAGTTTAAATATTTTGGGTCTTTTAACACATTTCGGTAGCTGTAATAATTTGGGTTCGGCTTTAACAAGATTGTAAACACAATAACTATGATTAATCTTTGAAGAGATAAATGCTTCGGTACCATCGGGGGTAAACTGTGCAGTTGAAACATTCCATTTCTTTAACTGAAAACTATGTAATTTATTATTAACATCTCCACCAATAGAAAATAATGAAACAACTCCAGATTGACCTGCCACAAGTACAACACTCAGTTTAGGATGAAACACAACACTATTGACAATAGGACCCTCATTTCTAGTTTCAGAATTTACTTTTGGGAATGATTTGAATTCCAGTACAGACTTTTTGAGACCTTTCAACTTCTGCTTTTTTAGATGTCCTACAGTTCTTAATACTTCATCCTCATTCGCTTTACTTTCTTCGGACAATTTTGCCCAAGATGGGGTTCCAATTAAAGTTTCATATTTCTGTTTCAATCTATCAGTATACAGACCCTTACTCTTTACATTAGGAATTATATCAAGGCCAAATTGATTATCGTCTTCATCAATCCATTTGGGTTTTAATTCCAACTCTTTATTGTTCTTGTTAACAGAGGTGGATAAGTTTTCAGTAAATTTTTTAGACTTATTAAACAATAAAGATGATAACCTGAAAAAATGATGATTTGATGTTCATTAATCAAAAGAAAAATGATTTCAATACAGAATGCTCTAGCTTGCATAAGAGTAACATATCACATGATTTTGATTGATTTAATATTTACATTTTTTTTTATTTTTTATTTATTTAAGTACCATATATATAATTAACATGTTTCAAAGAGATATATCAATAATCTCAAAAAAACCACACGGTTTATGTGCAACTATAGGGTGAGTTTGAATTTTTTGTACTTAAAAAGTGAATTTGGAATGCAGATTTGCAATAGAAAATATGTTCCAAATTTGACATATTCATAATTCTAATATTTAAATAATATTTCAAATATATTTAATAAAAACACGACATCTTAAACCTAAAGTAAAAAAGCACAAAATGAAACCTATTCCTAAACTAACTGCAATTTTTGGTGAATTTCAAATTGAGATTAATTATAATTTCAACTGTATAAAAGTGAACTCCTTATTCTTCCTAAGGATGCAACAAATTGTTAATAGTAAAACCTACTTCTCTTCTTCTTCATCTATCTTGGTTGCTTTTCGCTTCATGTTTTTTTTTATTTTAGAATGGCTTATGATACTTTCAGTACCTCCACTAGATTATATAAAATTATAAAAACTACAGATAAGAAATAATGCACTGTGTAACTAATTTTAATTGTTATTATGCACTTAACGTTTCAATGTTAATTATAACACATTAAATTATAAACTTTGTCCACATGTGTTAAATATTGACATTGACATGACAGATAAATTAAAGGTTGACGTTAAATAAAAATGTTGCCATTTTCGTATCCTTAGGATATGTATTCACGTACACGTATATAAGAAATAGTAAAAACGATGTCGATGTCACAGTTATATTCCAGACTAACAACGATAGGTTATACCATACTAAAACATATATTTTAAATATTTTATTTGGATGTCGCTAAACAAGTTATTGTAAAAAAATAAGTAATATTTTAGGCTAACGAAGCTAGAGAGGCTCAAATGGTATTAAGATCATTTTTTTGCTAAAATGTTTTATCTTCTTATTTCTGATATGTATTTAATGTACAGTAGTAACATAGACATATACATTTAAAAGTTATACACGTCTCACTAATTTTATTAAATCTGTCATGTTCAATTCTCTATTGGCATAAGTCATTTTTGAAAATTAAAATTGGATAATAGACGAAAAAATTTATTTATAAATAGTAAAATAATTGCTGTACGTAGTTTCACCGTAGAAAGGTTTGCTACTTTTAAATTAGTTTTAGTGAACTACCAAATTAACCAATGAAGCTACCAAACATTCACACTTGTATACTCAGCTTTAGCGTCGGTAAAGCAGTTCAGTGCATTTTAGTTCCCATTGTTGCCGTCGTGTTGCCGTCAGATATCACAAAACGCTTTTTTGTTTTTATCTCTCTCACACTTTTGGCTAGTTTAACTGCAGCCAGTACTTAAACTTGAAACAGTAAATTTAACCAATCACATACACGACACCAACAATATTTAGAGGTTTTTATTGGTCGTTTTATTTGTATGAGGTAGCCATAACTTTATTATAACCCAACTGATCGTAAAGCTTATAGAGGAACACTCAAAAGAAATAGTTTTAACTACCTTTATCTGTTAGCCGTATATCATAGTCAGGGTGATTTCATTCGTTGTTCTTCATAGTATTTCACATTGATGGCATCGCGTTTTGAATACCACATATTTTTTTGTGTTTTGAGTTCATGAAAAGCAATAATTTATACTATAGTAATAGAAACGTAAAAGAAAAGGATTCTCACAAAGTTGGTGTAACTTCTCTCACATTAAAGATGAGGAAGATATTTTTTATTCTGTGACCTTTTTACAAGTGAAGTGTCAATATGGATTCTAACCGAAGAAATTAAAATACGGTAGTGCAAAGTGATTTCTGAACATTTTATGACCTATTCAGCTATACAATGGGGCCGAAAAAGGCTCCGCCATAAAACTATTATAGGCCATTCATTTTGCCCGCCATAAAACAATTAAGAGGATAGGATTGATGACATCGATAAGTAAAAAGCGAACCGAGGATGGTGGATCAGCTTCGGATAGCGAGGGGTTTGAGCGATGATCGAGCGGAAAGCGATGAGAGGTGGGATTGCCAGCCGAGTGCGTGCGTGTGTGGCAGCGGTGCCCCATAGATTTATTTAAAAATAATAAAATATTTGATTAATGCTTGAAAATAGATAAAGTCGCGCCGCGCCATATCCCTGTTGCAGTTTACTGTTACCTACGCGCGCTTTCGGTAACGTGACGTCATACATTTAAACCATTTGTATTGCAAATATTTTTGTTTATGTTTGTTGTTTATAAACTCGAAAACTACTAAACCGACTTCGATACTACAATCATTAATAGATAGCTACATTCTATCCGGATAACATAGGCTATGTGGTGTTGCCATGTATATTATATTTAATGGGATATAGATATTTAAAAGTAACTGTAAATAATTTCTATAATCTGATTTTGTAAATTCTTTCACTTATAGCTCTACCACTGTCCTTGACAAAGAACCAGAAAAAGTGCTTGATAGCTTAAGTATCTGATAAAGTGCCTAATAAAGTGCTTGATAAAGTATCTGAAAAAATATCTAATGAAATGCAAATATCTGATAACGTACCTGATAAAATGCTTGAAATATATCGGATAAAACGCCTGATAAAGTGTTTGGTGCCTGATAAAGTATTTGATAAAATATCGGCTAAAGGGATTATAAAGTATCCGATTTAGTACTGAAAAAGTGTCTGATAAAGTGCTTGTTTAAGTGCTGCTAAAGTATCTGATGAACTCAAGTAACAAAAAACTTTTTTATTTAATACCTCAGCTTAGCGAGGGCAGTTTAGAATGATATGCACCAACTTTTTTTATTTTCAGAGGCAACGAGCGTCTAATTAAAAGTCATCTAACTTGGCAACAAAGTTGTAACGAAATAATTTCTTTTCAGCGAAAAGTTTGGAAGAATTATAATGAATTATCATCAAGTTATCTTCAGTGTTGCCTTGTTTTATTTGAAAATATTGCCGGTGTGTATTTTTTTTTGTAATTTCTAATTGTAGGAGTGTACCACTGAGCTACTGAAACTTAAGTGTGAGAGAGAAAAACTGAAAAAGAAAAGGAGAGATAAAAGATTATTATCAGAAATAATTTTTAATATCAATATAAAATTTGATATGGCAACACTGAATCTCTTTTCTCGAAAAATATAGATTCTTTATAAGGTACGTTATCAGATATTTTATCAGATACTTCATCAAGCACTTTACCATTAACAAATGCTTTATGATACTTAAACAGAAACTATATCACGCAGTTTATCAGGAACTTCATTGAGTACTTTATCAAATACTTTATTAGAACATATATATAATATTTCATTATACTTTATCAATTTACTTCATCAAGTACCTTATCAGATACTTATCAGTCACTCAAACATACATTTTATCAAACACTTAATTAAACACTTCATCAGATACTTTATAAGAATATATATAATACTTCATCATACTTAATCAAAAACTTTATTAGCTTATCGAGCTCTTCATGAGATACCTTATCAGATACTTATCAGTCACTCAAACATACACTTTATCAAATACTTAATCAAACACTTCATCAGATACTTCATCAGGTACCTTATCAGATACTTATCAGTCACTCAAACATTCACTTCTTCAAATACTTAATCAGATACTTTGTTTGCATAATGTGAAAAGTAATCTACGCCAGTTCTTATCCCGAAAAAATTCATAGTTCCTGTAGGGTAAAAGTTCAAGTTAACGAAGCAAGAACAACAAGCTGATCCTTTTATTTGATACCCATATTATAGATATGCTCCGTAGGCCATCTTAGCCATGTCAGCCATGTTGGATTTCCAAATCATGTTGGATTTCCAAATATTGGATGCAGTAATAAATCGTTACTATAGTTTAAGGTCACCTTTTTCGAAAATCCATAAAAAAGGAGGATTTTATTTTCCTTTTTTTAAACTTAAAAGGAAGATTCTATTTTATTCCTTATTATAATTATATAAAGAACCAGCCGAACCTTCGTTCGCGTGATGCTCTGCTCCTATGGGTCGTAGCGTATTATTTTATAGTCTATAGCCTTCCTCGATAAATGGACTGTTCAACACTAAAATAATTTTTAAATTAGGGCCAGTAGTTGTTGAGATTAGCGTTTTAAAACAAACAAACTCTTATACTACACTATTTAAAATTTTTCAAAATATAAAACAACCTATACAGACCCGTAGCACGCTCACAATGTGCAACTATCCCCTCTACTGTCCAAACTTTAAGATAGCAGTCAGTCAGCATGCTTAGGATTAGTCACCAAATTCCTCATTAAGTTCAAGGAGGTAAAGGGTGAAAAGACAGCCAGTATCCTTAGGATTGGTCACCCAATTCCTCATTAGGTTCAAGGAGGAAAAGGGTGAAAATACAGTCACCATAATTAGGATTAGTCACTCAATTCCTCATTAGGTTCAATGAGGTAAAGCGTGAAAAGGCAGTCAGCATACTTAGGATTAGTCATCCAATTTATCATTAGGTTCAAGGAGGTAAAGGGTGAAAAGGCTGCCAGTATCCTTAGAATTAGTCACCCGATTCTACATTAGGTTCAAGGACGTAAAGAGTGAAAAGACAGTCAGTATCCTTAGGATTAGTCACCCAATTCTACATTAGGTTCAAGGAGAATTTAACCGCTTACGATGATGAACATATTTTATTATCATTCCCGCAGGAATTCTAAATTGTAAATTGCCAACGTAGTGGTAACTTTTTATGCCGTGTTTAAAAAAGTCTGCATAGGAGGCAATAGAATCTTCAAAGGCATTTTAAATTGCCTCACGGTTATTGAATTTGAAATTGAATGACAGAAAACCTCCAACTCCAGCTGAGTTTAACTTGGACACCATTTGCTGTGCAGTAGGAGCCGAACGATTGACTAAAGCTGGCTGGATTGACCAAGGCTTCTCCATCATTGTGCTCAGTTCTTCACAGTACACATCTTCAATGCTCTTTCCGTTTGGTAAGACGATGTAATGAATGACACCGGTGCTAGACGGCGATAGTAGAACAGAATCCATTTTTCGTGGCAAATGCCTTCGCATGCCTGTTGAGCAGTGCAAGGTTCGACTCGACGCGTGCTTCACGCTGGCGATCAATCAATTCGTAGTGCACCTATTTGTCACCTTTAATTCGTCATTGACGACTAAAGTTTTGAGTCCACCACGGGGATCACTTCTTAGTTCTCATTTCCAGAACAGAAGCCTACTAATGACGACCAATCTTTGATGATGTGTCCCGCTTCTATCATTTGCTACCACAATGGTACTCATACTCCATAATCACTCGAAGTTTTAGTGTATCTATGATGACGAAAGAAAACGTTAACCATTAGATAAATTAATAATTTTAAAAATAGAATTCAATATCTCAAAAATAAAAACTTAAAATAGCAGTACGGCAGAGTAGCAAGTCCATAGGTAAAAAAAAGGTCTATAACCCAATAAATGCAAATGAAATAGGAGTGTATGTTTGTTATATTAAAATAACGGCTTTTACTAAGCGCATTTGAATGCAACAACATTTTCTAAAAGTTTTGTCTACCTATTTGTCTGCTTGTTCCAGCTAATCGATGTAACGGTTAGACTGATTTGGACCAGACTTTCACTGGCAGACAGATGTTATAGGGACTAAGTAACTTAGCCTACTTTTATTTCAGAATTTTTTTTTTATTGTAGAGCCCGGAACTCCTATATATACACCTCAACGAAGCGAGGGCGGCTAGTTATTAATAAGATTATATTACTGGGCAGGTCGATGAGTAATAGTGTGGTTTCAATTTTGGTAAAGTTCTATGGCTTTCAAGACCAAAATACTTATCGCATCTTACGATAGAGCTACCGCAAAGAGCAAATCGCAAGTCGTAGGTACCTATTCTCGAAGGAACTCACAGATACACCGCAGTAGTTGGATAAGCTGGATGGATGATCAGAAGGACAGACAAGCAGGAGTCTTAACCACTAAGATATATTTTATAAACACGGTTTTATAATAGTATATAAAACATATATAAACGTATATATATGTTTCATAATAACGGTTTACTTACGTTAAATGAAAGCCAGAATTATCTGCGACTCAAGTTTCAATTCAGGCTTTAATTTAAACGTGAGTAAACTGTTATTTGTGTTCATAAAATGTATAATACTCCCTAGGACATAGTTTAGTCAGATGTCCCATATTAATACTGTCGTGTAATGTTGAATTGGTTCTTCCACAGATATTATGACGCAACTAATGTTGTGACGTCGGGATCTTGTGCGTCATTGAAAGGACACGCTTCTATTTCTTCGTTTATTATTATTTTAGATATTAATCAAATGTTTTATATTCTGTTGAAGATAAAAATTTACTTTTTTGTTTTCCTAATATTTTAAGTATTTAAATTGTAAATTTTTAATTCATTTTAGACATAAAATTTAAAAAGCTATAAGTAAAAAAGCAAATTGCATTAAAAGGCGAGTACCCAACGACCCTTGATGGTAAGGCATGTGTTCTTCGAGTGTGAATCCAACCACAAATTGTCTCTGACATTCCGGTCGTGCCGCATGCGGGCCAAAATTAAGCTCACACGCAGGGTCCACTGATACCGTAGCTTTCTTCTTTTCCTCAGTCGTTTTGCGAGGTGGCATCGCATTAGCAAGACAGTGTCTCACTCTTGTATTTTCGTTGTCCATGGGCGATGTTGATTATTTACCACCAGGTGGGCCGCCTGCTCGTTTTCCTCTTAAATTACACTAAAAAATAATGTACTATAATATGTACTTACATTGAAGAGAAGGTAGCTGCATATGATTCCTCGAGAGGCTAACCTATAGAATACTCGAATATTAACACGAAGATACACTTATGAATATCCTCGAAAGTCTTACTAAAATTCTCCGTTAATATTTTAATAGACTAGGTGAGAAACGGTGTTGAAAATCGATCAAACGCGTACGTGTTTCATCGATTAATGTAAAAATTACGTAATACCACCAAAACCATTTTCCATTAAATTAGCTACGTTTCTTTTTCGTTATGTACTACTTTTAGCTTTGAACTCGTTGCTTTGATATTCATTTAACGTTATATCGGTTATATGAAACACTTTATTTGTACTTTATTTATAGATCAGTATTACAATCATAATTACTTACTAGAAATATAGTACTGTTAGTTAGTTAAGTAGATGGAAGCTATCCTTCTCAGCATCACGACACCATTTGCACAGCCATGATGGTCAACATATTCGAACATATTTTGTATACTGTCTCGTATCAAAACAAAACGCGAATACGAAGTTATCTAAGTACAACTAGTCGACTCGCGCGATTTTATCCGCGTGATACTCCACTCCTATGGGTCGTAGCGTGATGTTAAATCGCCTTCCTCGATAAATGGACTATACAACACAAGGAACTACTCATGAATATAAAGTTATCAACGATGTTTGCTAATTGTTACTATATTATTTGTTATCGATTTATTATTAAAGATAATTGTTTATTTAAAGTATTTTCTTGCTGGTCTGTATAAGACAATTCAGTCTTATACAGACCGTATTTGGTCATGTTACAATGAACAAAGGATAATAACAACTCATGACTCAGTCAGTCTACCGTGAAAATAATGGAAGGAGTCAAACTGTTTTACTGAACAATGTCTCATTTATAGCTCTTGATAGCGACAGATATTAATTGTGCAAACTATATTATCTATATTTCGAATTTTTAAGATAGATATACGGTAATAACTCACGTAATAATATATACGCTTAAGGTTACCTGTAAGAGATCACTACAAGTGATAAGGTCGTCTTTACATTGTCTTCATCAAATTT
>JAOPUB010032764.1:0-11028 GCA_027564055.1 Neptis clinioides
GTGGCTATGTGAGCAACCAGCCATTTGCCGATAAAAGTCCCGTCAATCGGTAATTTCGGAGATTGATTTTTTTATATATAGCGTAAATACTTTTATATGTGTAAAGTAAAAAGCTGATAATTTTTAAAATTTACAAACAGACGAATCAATTTTATTTATAAGTATAGATTAATATTAAAGATAGTGCATAATTGAAGAAATAATGTCGTAGGATTATTTGTTTTTCAACAAATATTTGTTTGCCTACATGGGGTACAATTTTATCTCTATAATTTCTTAATACTGATAAATTGATAATATCATTATGGTTATCAATTTACTTTCTATGCGATTAATAGTATTTAAATTCTTTAATTAGCGACCTTCTGATAAAATAAATAATGTCTTGTGTATTCCATTTGGACATTGTGTATTTTGGTTTTTATATCTTTGTGTGTAAGTCGTGTTGCAATGGAAGTGGACCGTGGGTATTCCAACAAATTAACTTATACTGATGTGCATTGTGCATACACAATTGAATTAAGATCATAATCTAATCATAATCATAGAGCAACAAATAATTAAAAATTAAAACACAAAATTCTATCAACACAGAACTATTGATGATGTAACGTTGTGGATTGGAATAGCTTAATACACTACTACGCATAATACTAGCTCGCTTCACTTCAGTATTAATGAGCTTATGGATCTGTATCGCATGTCTATAATAATAATTTTGTTATATTTCAGTTGTAAGAATGACTAGTATTCACAGCGCGTACAAAGATGAAGTGCACGATGTACCCATGTCAGTCATTACTCGCCCTTTTATTCCAGAGTTAGACGAGGAGAAGGTTCAATCCCTAATGGACACTATTCAGGTTTACAATTAATTTTTTTGTCACCTGTCACAACAGCAGCGGTTTAGTAAAAATTAGTCTAAATATAATATTATAGAGCTAAATGTCTTTTCTAATCAAATTTAATAGAGACATGATCAAAAAACGAATAATAAAAACATATCACGTTTATCATTGTTCACCTTTCGACATTTATCGACTTGTTTGCATTTCTTTATTATCACAATTGATAGGATATATCATTTTTTCGTGAATACTTTGTGTAACATATAATATGAATTAGTCCTATTTATTTGTCAATTTAATTTCTAGATAAAAATAGAGTTAAAGCGTTCAATAAACGGAGTATGAAATCATAAAAGATAACCGACGCTTCTAAATTCATTTAAACTAGATATATTGATTTTGTTATAGAAGGAAGAAAAAGATGGCATAGTTCCCCCAATAGACGTTCTCTGGATAAAAGGCAGAGAGGGAGGAGATTATTACTACAGTTTCGGAGGATGCCACAGATTCGCGGCATACAAGCGGTTGAACAGGCCGACTATTCCCGCCAAAATTGTCAGATCCACCATCACAGACTTGAAGACATACCTTGGGAGTAGTACACCA
This sequence comes from Neptis clinioides, assembly GCA_027564055.1. Taxonomy (NCBI): domain Eukaryota; kingdom Metazoa; phylum Arthropoda; class Insecta; order Lepidoptera; family Nymphalidae; genus Neptis; species Neptis clinioides. Next base: position 1,455 of record JAOPUB010032764.1, read on the forward strand.
GACCTTAAATAACAAAACTAATTATAGTTTCAGTTTGGCGGACTTGGTCACCTTTGTAAGGTGAATGCTCGACGATAAGTGATAACGCAAATATAAGACAATCTTAAATATATAAACGATCAAACAGGTTTTTTTAATAGTAAGAACAATATTTTTATAGTGCTGAAATTACATTACTTTTTTATATAGTTTTAGAATTTTTGCTTTAGTGACAAATTAACTTGATAAATTATTAAACAAATTATACATAACCTTGCATTATATAAAAAATAGTTATTTTTTGTAAACGATCATGTGGCAGTGACAATTTATATTTGTACATAAGGGTGATGTAAATAAAAATAACAATAATTCTCCAATATTGTATTTATTTGGAGTACCATTACCTAACTACAGAAAAAGTAGATATGCCATTTCTGTATACACATTCATATTTACAAACGTTAACATAAATAATATCAAAATACATTTACACTACATTTTCCGGTGCTTGACGTTTGTTCACTACATAAAAAGCGCATTGAACACAAAATAAAATTTAGCACCACCATTTTTTTCACTGGCGAACATGTATGTATGTTCCTAATTAAATTGTCATGTGTAACCATTCAAATTGTCATTTTCCTACTAAATTAATAAATTGGGCGTTTAGACTAACATTTATTTCATACAAATATATTACCTAATTCAAGTAATTTTTACGTCCTAAAATGTTTATCTGATAATTATGTTATTTTCTGTGCGTAAGTGAATTTAAAAATGCGAAAATTTGATATAAATGTAGAAGTACCAATAAGGGAGTATTTCTTTTTACATATTGACTTTTGATCTGATTGTTGAATTCATTTTTTCTTCAAAATCAAGTTTTATATTGCAAAATAAAATAGCATAAAAAGCCACATTATGCACAAATATGTATAAATATTTGCATGTAGCAAATCTACAGAGATCATGTTGTATATTGTAATTATACAATAAATATAACCAAATATTAAAAATACAGTGGATACAAAGTACTTATATACTTTTTTCCTAATTTTAACTTTAATAAAAATATACATTTATAGTGTGACAACAATTATATTTTAATACACATAATATCTAGGCCAATAGAAACAGCCTCTATATTAATAAAGCTATTTCATTACCGCTATAATAACATCCATCTATGTATATTTTAATATTGAAATTTTATACGCAATGCATGAGGAGGGAGGACTTTGATTTCACAGAGTAAAAATCAAAACATCAATGTCGACCCTCATTTAGTCCACAAAAAAACTTTTAAGTTGATCTGAATTTTTAAATATCAAACAAATTTAGGTAAGCGTAAAGCTTTGAGAATAAGTATTTGAGACATTGTTTATAATTTATAAATATGTTTATATTGTATTCTGTTTTCATGAATACTATATCTTTGTTCTAACTACTAACATTAAAATATCATTTAATTTTTTAAAAGGATATTAAGATCTAAAGGTACATCCAGTACAATATAAGCTACTATTTAATATTATAACATTAGCTTAACAGTCAACAACTCCCAAACTCACTGTAATATATTCTACTACACATTAATATTTACAACGTTAAGACACCGTTTTGAATTGCAATTTAACATAATATTGGTGGGCTTGTCGGTAATATTGCTATAACGAAAGATAACCTTGTAGGGATAAAACTGCTATTCAGTTATATTGAGCATATTTTATATTGTATAACACTACAGATTTGACCTAAACATAATAATATACCTCATACTTTGTGTTTCATAATATATAATAACTAAATAGTATATTTATACACATATTCTTAGCTGCAGCAAAATATTTTATCAACTCTAGATTAAAAAATTAAAATCGTAGAACTCATTAGACTTGATTTGGTAAATATTTTGATTGGAATGTAAACAATACATCAGATAATTTGCTATATGAAAATAGTTGTTTGGCACACAATATCACGAAATATTAAAAATCAAACACTTGCCATGTCGCTTTTAGATGTATATTATAATATATATATATATATATATATATATAAAAGCTACGTGCATAATTTATTACGTCACTTCACACTTAAAACAAATCACCGTTTTTATGAAAAATAAGATAAAATTTTTGAGCATAACTTTGTCACGAAATTTAAAATTTAATCTCCAGAATGTATCTGTAAAAGTATTTCAAAACTATAACATTATATATGTTGTTGTGTAATTCTGTTGACCTTTTTTCTTAAAATTAAAGAAAATTTTCCTATGCGATCTGAACAAATATAAAGTACAGAGAAAAGAGTAATTTAATTGCATTTAAATTGCACATTATCTTTATGAACTTACGTTTATTATGCTGTACACAATACGCTCTTAAAAGTCTATCTAGATAATCTATGACTTGAAAAAATAATTTACTTCATAAAAATAAATATACATTTGAGTTAGTGTCAGAACATCAACAATGATATAATTTTATATAACTACCCATACACTAAATCACTGGTGTAATATATGTTGCAAATGCGTAAGGTAAAGCACAAGTATCTATTTAAAGCATTTCGTATAAGCACAACATGTAACACTTATTATTTATTTAATTATCTAATACATATAAGACAATACACTATAATTTTATAGTTTTCTTAATATATGTCATTCAAGTTTTCAATAAAAATAATTAAATAATCCACCATAAAACTGGCCTCCAACCAGAGTCAGATATGCAGCTGACTAGACTATTGTATGTTCTAATTTTTATTACTAAAATAATAAAACTAAGTGACTTAAGAAATGGCTCTGAGAATAAATTAATCAAACACAAATTGATTTGAAAATAAAAACAACTATTACTGGTATATCTACCATTTTAAGAAGTAATAAGGATTTTCGACAAATCCCATATTTGTGTGTATCATTGTTACGTAACACCTGGCTGCACAAAGAGAGCTATTATCTAAATACATTATACAAGCTATATAGCTATTATTTTTTTGACTCATCACAAGAGTTCACTATTTCACTTTTTATATGATCACGAGAGAAATCCTCCAACTCATTAATATTTCTAATAATCCATACCCAACTATAGGATTGACATGGTTTAATAATTTACACAATATCTTCAGGATCTTCAGGCGACAAGTCTCCCGTAGTAACCACAGCCGGGGCGGGTGCGCAGGAGCCTGAGGTGGATGCGGGTAGTGCTACGACGGCTGAAGTTGATGGGGCGGGGGCGCCGGACGCTGAAGTGGATGGGCCATAGTTGGGTAAGGATACATACAATGCGGAGAGGGCCATCTCGCAATCGAAAAGCTGACATCAGTCAAGCGCGCCAATACATTCTGGATCCTCACGCACGCAGTCCCTTGGGAAAAATCCAGATCTGTTGTCGCCCTATATACGAAATGTATTATATTACGATCTGCAATAGATTATTTTTAAACGAACACAGAATGATCTACTTTTGTGACTAAAAAATTAGACATTTAAAAAAAATCGAGAAATATTCCTGATACTGGGTCAAGTCTGTTCTATTTGTAAGGTCCTGGACTGTCTGGATATATTTATTAATTATTTAAAAATATAGTTAAAGATTACAACATAAAACGTAGAAATGAATAAAAATATTTTAATTTTCTACCTTGTCAAGTGAGCGTCCTTTCCACCAACCACGATTATCACCCTCTTTGCTGGTAATCAATATTTTGGCACCGCAGCGGAGCGCCATCTGCACTGACTCTAGTGGCCTGAAGTCGTGCACCACCGTAGCAACAACCCGCCGGAATGGCCAACGCAAATATGTGTTTAATCTGAAAGGCCATAATCACGAAATAAGTTTTCTCAAATGGGATTCATATTGACATATATTTTTATTTACCAGCTTGTTTCTAGTTTTGAACGTTTTTCCGATTTCTCCAAAAACAGTATTAGATAAGATAGATAGAGATATGAAAGTTATAAGATCAATGTATCTATCGGCGGAAATATTTTAATCTGTGGTATTTTTATTCTTGTATAGCGCTATTTAGTTTTATGAATAAGAATTAACGTAAGACCGGATGTTCATAATTAAACAAACGTTTATTGTAATTTATGGAATATTCCATATTTATTTAAATATTTATGGTTTATTATTATTAATTATTTTAATATTATATTTTGGTGAACGTTACATTATTTTGTTGTTGGATTTAAATATGTCTAGGGTTTGGTTTTGTTTGCAATATGTCAAGTTCCGTTTCAATGTATACGGCTTAATAACTTAATAATTTATTTAAAACATATTGAACTATTTAATATGATCAGTAATTATTTTACATTAATTTATAATTGTAACAATTAATAAAGTAAAATGTAATGAAATCGGAACTGAGGTTGGTTAAGGAATAAGTTCTGTCAGTATTCATTCGATCTTTGAATTTCAAGCCAATAACTTGTTCAATATAGAAAATCAGAAGTTGCTGAGTCTAATTTTGATCATGGATTTTGGAACAGTTACGCCCTCGCGCCGACATATCTTATTAACAACAACATACCGTGAAGTCATTTTAATTATACATAATATATCATATTCTTATATCTTATACTCACCCAACAAAATTTTCAGATAAATTGGTCCTCTCATAATAGGAAATGAGTTCAACGATATTATAGAAGAATCTTGACTCGGAGAGGTAGTACTGTGTTATTTGATCTACTGTCCTGCGACATACGCGCATGTGCTTCACTGTATTGTCAGTTCTATAAAAAATATTGTAGTTAGATAATAACAGTAGTCGTGTTTTTGATGCTAATAATAATTATATAATAAAATCGAATAATGATATAATAAATAATTAGGCATAAGGATACATATTATAACTGATATAATAAAGCAGAGCTTTAGCAAGCTTTAGCAAGATCCAATAAATTTTATTGAATTGAATTTGATCTAGCCTAAGTTTCGCTATTATTGAATTCTCTCTGTCGCTGGGAGAAGCGAGTAACCCAGCACGTTTTGGAGGTAGAGGATCTCTTACGGCTTGCGACCACCAGCATGGGAACCGGCCGCAAACTAAATCTAACATGTTCCGGTCGAGCCCCACGTCGACCGAACTTACCCTTCCCATTCCGTTGTTGTTATGGTTCCGATGTACTTTGAGCTCACACTCAGGGTCCACCTTTGTATTTGAACAACAAGTAAGTAGAAATGTTTTTTCATAAAAATTATTTCTAATAAATTGATTTGTATACTTGTTTGTCATGCTTAAAATGTTCTACTAATTTTTTCAGGCTTGTGATCATATTGCACTTGCCAACTGTACTCTTTCTGGAAGCACATCCACGACCGAAACAACAACAACAACAAATGTATCAGAAACTTCAACCACAAGTACATCAGAATCAACAACAACAACAAGTGCATCAGTGACAACAACAAGTGCACCAGTGACTACGACAACTAGTACACCAGAATCTACAACGACAAGTGCATCAGTGACAACAACAACAAGTGCACCAGTGACTACGACAACGAGTACACCAGAATCTACAACGACAAGTGCTTCAGTGACTACTACAACAAGTTCACCAGACTCTACAACATCAAGCTCACCTGGAGTGACGCTACCCAATGGCTGTCCAGCTGATTTTAGTGAAATGCTTCTCCCTCATGAAACAGAATGTGATTTATACTACCAGTGTGTACACGGAAACACAGTTGCTAGACCATGCGCGCCAGGAACACACTTTGTTTTCGAATTGCAAGTAAGTAATTAAGCATTACTTTTTAAAATAGTAAATGTCACAGATGTAATAGCCAATGAAGTCACGCAGTACAAGCACAATGCGCAATTTCCCCCCCACTATTTTTTCTCAGACATAAACAGCTTATGCGGGTATAGCTATATTTATCATAAATATTAAGGATATTTACTCTAAATTAATTCTTTATCTTGAATGTTGCACTTTTAACTTGTAATTATTTTATACAGGCATGTGATCATATAGCACTTGCGAACTGTACGCTTTCTGGGACTACATCTACTACAGAAACTGCAACAGTGTCTAATTCCTATTGTGATCGAAGTATTTAAAGCATATACAATTGTGACTATATCGATGTGAATAGTGTACAGAAATTTTATAATATTGAAATTATATTAAGTTAAATAAAATTAATTTATTTACTAGCATTTCAAAATATAAGCTTTTGGTTCCTATTTTAAGGGTAGTTACGCATTTTATTTGTGTATTTATTACTTTTAGCTAAGTACAATTAGACTAAATTAAAATAAATTGTCTGTTTGTAAATATTATATTTGTATATAAAACTGGGAAATGTAATGTACTTATAAGTAACTAAATGTACCATAGGTATATGCACTATAATTGTTTTACACAGATTATAAATAAATGTCCTACTAAGCTTATTTGTTTTTTTTTAATTTATCTATTTTGTAAAAATTGTAACATATCTATGTATTTTTCAACCTTAGTTTCTCCATATTGTGTTTTGGTTCACGACTTTTTTATCTGTAATTGAAATGTAGATAATAAAAAACGTATAAAAAACTAAATTGACTTTTAAAAAATGTCACGGTTTTTGCATATTTTACATTTTACAATGAATTTTAAATACGATATAATAGAATGATAAACAAGACGGTAGGTTTTTGTAGATATTCCATTTCTCTTTTCTTTTTATTAGTTTAAATGAGGTAAAATTAAATAGGTATAAAATAATAAAGAAATCTAATCAAGCCTTCTTGACCAACATTGACCTAATTAGGTTAGCTACCTTTTTTACGAAACGCACACACACACAAACAGTACTTTTTAGGGATTCCGCGACACAAAATGGCGGCGCCGTTTTTCATAATTTTGCAAAATTTCTAAACAGACAATCAAGAAAACGAATAAGAATAATACGAACAGCTAAGTATATAAAATTAAAAAAAAATTGGCATATAAAATCTGCATACTCACATGTCATAGAAAAGTTATATAAAAATCATAGGCTAATTTTTATCCTACAAAAAGTCATACATTGCTCAGGATAACAAAATCATTAAAGCATTACATCGAAAATTAAATGTTATTTTTATACGCAGCAAAATAGTGGGGATAGTTGTTCAATGCTGCGTGTCCTTTTTGGTAGTGCGCGATTCGCGATGATTACTCTTTTGTTAGATTACCAGCGCTAGGACACCAACCATATGTGTTGTACTACTCCTCGCTAAGAAAGCCTTAATAATGACTTTTGCGCATTCAAGGTTATACCCATACAGTAAGTATAGTAGGCAGCTATATATACAATGTATTTGTAATTTACGTTAACAAACAGAATATTAATATGCAAATTATTTATTTAAAGTTTCTTATCCTATCTAAAGTATATTTAAGTAGATCAGACTACAAAAAAAAAAGTAACCGCGTTTAACTTTGTATGACCCCAAAATGATTACAGTGAGTGTTGTAAATTGATTACACCATTGATGACCAGCAAATACTGTAACAACAGGTAAATGCTTTAGTAATTCTGTTTTTACTTAAATGTTACCATTTAAATTGCGCAAAAAATGTTGCCAATATAACGTAAATACTTGGATTGTACCACGAGGTATGTCAAGATATTTCTTACACCATCTTGTAAATTAAAGCAACATCACGTGACAGATTTTTTGATTTATATTTGACAAAAGCTTAATTAAATTACCAGAACTAGCTTCTGAATTCACCAATGGCAATTCTACAGAATTTTTAAATTAATAATAATAATATACTTGTAGTAGGTATATTTCAATCCATCAATAGTTCATAAATTAAATATCGAATATTCTATTGGCTATTTGGCCGAGTATCTAGCCGAATGTAGGAAAGTAGGTATTCGGTCAAGGCATGGATGAAAAATGACGTATTTTTTGGTATTGTCTATGATAAGAAAAATGCCTTTTTGAAACTGAAATGTATTTAATATTTCTACATTATCCTTTTCTAAATTTTTCAAATGTGTAAACATTCATTAGGTAACTCAACGTGAAATTTTATATTTTAAATAATTAATATTAATTTTTTTATTTTTATTAATTTTTATAAGAATTCCTGGTCTTTGTTCGTCTTTTTAAATTATAAAACGTGATTTAATGAGTCCTTTAGACATAACCCTCGTAACACAAGTTTTCTTAGTACAAGGGTCAAATCTCCTGTAAATTATACGAGAAATGTGCTTAAATTGTAACAAAAAATTGTAACTTTTTCTACATATGTAATTTTGGAATTAATAAAAATTATAATTATTATTAACTTTATTTTTTATTTGTAATACAGAAGTTGATAGTAGTCGAGGAGTATTAAGAGATACAACTTTCATTTGAATAATAGCCGAGTAATAGCCGAATGCTATATAATAGCTGAATATTTATTCGTACTTTAATGTTGTAATTTGTAATGTTTTTTTTTTTTTAAATTAGATTTGATTTAGAATTTTAGTGAATCGAAACACAATATGTAGTATATGGATTACGAAGTGTTAAATGTTAATATCTGAAACATACAGTTATATCTGTCTGTATTTAGCATATACATATAATGGAATTGTCTATAAGAATAAATCTATTCGATAAAATTATATGGCTCTTATTTCATACGAAAAAAACTGTTGTTTACCGAAAATTATATTATTTTAATTTTGAAAGTCACTGTGCCATACATGCACAGAAAATAAAAATCATATTTTATGTTTGAGTAATGAAATATTTAAAAAAAATAAGAAATTTGAATTTAGAAGGTGATAATGATGAGATTGCTAGTATCTTACTAATATTATAAATGTGAAAGTTTGTTTGTTTAGATGTTTGTAACTCAGCCACATAAAATCGGCTGAACTGATTTCAATGAAATTTATAAACTGAATACACACATAGGTTACTTTTTACTCCCGAACAAATGGATGATCCTGCGGGAAATTTTATCTACCAACAATATATATGTATTTTAAAGCATAATGTCAAAAAAAGGTACGAAAAAAAGCTACTTGGCACGGTACGGTCGGAATATCACTAGACCTTACGATCTCTTAATATTCTGACAAGAACCCAGCAGTGCCTTGGACTTGCGACCAAGTGCGTACGTTTAGAAGACCTTTTACAACACTCACCTTCACTGTCTTCTGACTGACTAACATCTGACTTAATCTAACGTTGGGTTTACGTAACCATGTGGTATCTACATTGTAACTACTTATTATGATTTATTCTCCAACATATATATTTTATATGACTAGCAGTTAAGTTTACAAACGATTCTAATTCTCCCCACCAAGTAAGCTGGAATATTTGTGTAAGAAGGGGCCACGTCAGTAGTCCAATGATTGGGATTGAACTGACAACCTATCGATTGTGTTCGTATGTCCAACGCTTGAACCACTGAGCTACTGACGCTTTTGAAAATTAAAAGTTTTTTGATAAATCTAAGTATTATTCGTGGTAACTTACACCCGGGCGAAGCCGGGGCGGTTCGACTAGTGTATAATAAATACCGGATACGTTAGTGGTAGATAGGATGGGTAACTGTAATATCGAGTGTGGGAGCAATATCCAA
>JAOPUB010032793.1:0-11021 GCA_027564055.1 Neptis clinioides
CATTGCGGGACTCCACACACCTTTGAGAACTGTAGTGAACTCTCAGGAGTGCAGGTTTCCTCACGATGTCTTCCTTCAACGTTATAGCAAGTGATATATAATTTCTTAAAACACACAACTCAGAAAAGTCAGAGGTGCGTGCCCAAGTGTGGAATCGAACTCGGACCTCCCGAGTAAGATATCAAGTCTTAATCACTGAGCTATCATTGCTTACCGTTTTTATGTCATTATTATTAATACTATAAACCAAGATTATTAATTTATATAAGTCTACAAGACCCTCACGAGTCTGAAAAACATCTAATTTCAAGGTAAATGTTGTTTAAAAACAGACAAACACGTGTGGTCACGATTTGAGAGAAGAATAATCTAATTTATTTAGCACAATGTATCTTGTTACGTCATGCGGGAATATTCAAGTTAAATTTTAAAGTTCTTTGTTACAAACTACTTTTAAGGATAACAATAGGATGGCTAAGTGATTGTTGTGAGTTTAGAGCTTCTTTCACTTTAAATAATTCTATAAATAAATACAATATTTTCCTTTGATCGACAGTATCTAAAAATTATTTAAGTGTAAGTGCGTTTAGCGTATATTAAGAATATGAAATTAACTACATAAATTATTTTTAATATTTGCTTATTTAGTAGTTAGTCTGGTGTATATAAAAGTTTCTAATATGTTAACTTGTGTTACGGTCTTCGAGGCAGGTATTAGATGTTTGAGGGTTACCTAAAATTTAAATGATGATAAAGGCTTTATCATTATCTTTTATTGTCATGCACAACCATTTCTTATATGAAAATAAGGAAGTGACTATAAATAATATTCCTTTTATTATGCAAGCTCTTTTATATCCTACAAATAAAATTATTAAAAAAAAATTATATATTGTGTTGCAATCTTTTACACACAACATTTTTAAAATTTCGAAAAATATTTCCTATCAATACTAACATTATAAAGCTGAAGAGTTTATTTGTTTGTTTGTTCAACACGCTTTTCTCAGGATAATAGTTCTTTTTAATTTATAACGCCAAATTTTATTTATTATGTTTGCGCCAAGCGCGAAATTATTCGTAACTAAATAAATTATATATATATCTATAACTAAAAATTATGTAATTCTAATATGTCTATTTCTTTGTTGTCTACACATTAATCACGTTAATTAATTTGCCTAACATATATGTTAAAAGTTTTAATATAAGCCATAGCTGGTAAAACAACATAATGTCTGATTTGTTGTTCAACTTGGAATATAATTGTGTACATAACACCAGTTTTAGTACAAATGTTTATAAAATAATAATGACTTACCTACAGGTTCCAATTAATTAAATATTTTTGTGTTGGATAGTAAAGTTATTGAGGAAGGCTATAGGCTATATAACATAGGAGTGGAGCATCACGCGGATGCAGTCACGCGTATCGCCTAGTTACCAACAAAATTATTTGGGACTATGTGGTGGTCGGTGTATGAATTTGTTAAAAAAATTATATCATTAATATAACTAGTTCTTAAGGTTATCAGTCCTGAAATATTGACAGAATTGTTGTCGTTAATACTAGAATGGCATGACAAAATATTTTAATGGCAATGACGTTGTCTCTCTCCATCAAAAGAATGAACCGAAGCACCTTTGATTCAAACAGGAGGCAATTTTTTCAAATACGACATTAAAAGCACTCGTGTATTTCATACGTCGGTACTTTGATGACCAAATGACCGGTCCTTGGGTTGAGGGCTCTCAGTCAGGGGCTCAGAGGGCAGCCAGTTCAATATTACACTCCCCTGACTCCGCTTGCAGATGCGTAGGCGTAGTGCCTGCGTTCATTTTAATTAAACTTTAAGTACACTTCTGCGTACTACTGAAAATAATTAAAAGAGATGTTGTGTGAGGTCTTTATTTTAAAAATTATTTATTTATTATTCTTCTTAAGATTAAAATAAAATTAGATTTTGGTGAATTTCTCCGTGTTTGGAGATTGTGACCCAGGGGCAAGATCTCTTTGTAATATCTTTACTTTCTAGGGAAGAGACAGTTATTAAATAGCTAGTACTCGTGACTTTATAATAATACTAGTCGAAAAGTGTAATTAATCACATTATCATACTTAGATTTATCATACTATGTTGATAAACAAAAAATTCTGGCACTTACGACAGACATATTATAGCATCATCCCATAGGATTTCATCCAATTTCGTACCTATCTGTACCAAAACTCATTCATAATTAAATAATTTAAGTATAAAAAGATTACTTTTGCTTTTCCATATAATATTATATATATATCCATCCATATATTTACTAGTTAACTAGCAACATGCACGGTAAAAAAAACATTCAGGTCCTTACAAAAGTATGCATATGTCACACAATATCCCGCAGGAATTTATGTTTAGAAAGTATGTTAAATCCAGGTTTTAAAGTATCTGTGTTCCAAATTTCTTTGAAACCTGTTCATTTTTGTTCGCGTTGTTGAGTAACAAACAGGCAAACTTTTACATTAATAAGATTAGTAAAAATATTTTAACAAATATTAAAACATTTTTGTAACGAATATTTCCAGATGAAACATCATAAGAATAATGTGAAGTAAATGGTATCAAAATGTAATCTTTTTCACAAAAGTAAGACGTGGTATACTTTAATAATCAACGTAATTTACATCATGACGTAGTGCCAAAAATTTCAACTTTATTTTCGTGAGATGAAAGGAGCTCTATTACAATTTATACTTTTTATATTCGCTGTAACGAACTCGTATAAAAACGAAATTTATGTCTTGAAGCGAAATATAAAAATTAACGTTAAATATAAAAATAAAAGCTTTTAAGATGTAATGATGTTCCTCTCACAGATAACCAAGCGTTAAGTTGAGCTATTACTGAGCAATACAAACATAGTACCTAGATGACCAAAATAGTTTTTTTTTTAATATTTACAGTGTCATTACAAAACTAAATAATGTAAGTCAAGAGGGAACAATTTAATTGGTTGGTTCAAGCGTTACACTCACGATCGTGGGTTCGTGATTCTAATCCCAGTCAAGTATTCCAGCTTATTTGGAGAGGTTGTAGGAATATAGTAGAGGACGCGCGACGATTTTGTTGTTTTTTTTTAAATATAAATAAAAATATAGGAAGATCTCTGAAAATCTAATATGGTTAACAGTCCAAACAAATTATTATATTTTATTTATATAGTTATTGTATAATTACATACATCCTAATTACTCACAGAGCGGCTAGTTATATTATACCGGTATGAATAAAATAATATTATTCGGTCTGATATGAATTAACCATAAACTTATAAATCTTCTTGTAGAATAGTAAAACAAATGAAATCATTATTTTTGAAATTAACTTGAAAATTACATGAAAAGCAATATAAACATGATATAGGCTCCTATTAAACAGCTAACGTATTTATCAGTCACCATGAATCCCAACAATATGGCGTGTTAATGAAGTTCTGTGTAACAGGTAGACGTGACTTGAATTGAAATTATAATCAGTGATAGAGTAAATAGTTTACACGTACTCGTTATTACATCAAAAGGTGCAGGTTAATCTTACCTATAATTACTATATAAACATAAATTAAATTAAACAGTATTACCATAGAGTAATCATATGCGAAAGTTTGTTACTTAATCACACGAAAACGGCTGAACGAATTTGATTTAAATTTTGAACACAAATACTCAATATCGCTATAAGTATCCAATTACTTATCAAACCGAGATTTAAGGTACTACTTTTAGGATACTATAGTCTATACTTATAGAAGGGATTTGTTTGTAGACAAAAATAAGTCAACGGATTTAAATGAAATATTAAATACGTATACCTTATAGGGTGGAGTTCATTTCAAAAACTTCTGCGGAAGAAGTCACGAGCGGATACTAGTAATACAAATGTATAGTATAATATAGTTCTGAATCCACTTCATTCGTATAGATTTTATAATTCAAAAAATTGCATATCATTTTTAATTATTCATAGATATTACTAGATTTTGAATTATTTAATACTAGTCGACTCACCATGGCTTCCCCTGGGTGTTATTTACCAGTCGTATTTTAAATTAATGTTACATTTTATGTAAGTAAATTTATTATTATGATTATGACAAACTCTCAATGGTTTAAACGGTCACACAGCACTACATGTCCTTCATCCTCTATTTCAACTAGTTCATACTTTTTTGTGCGATAAAACGTAGCGTATGCCCTTTCTAAATCTCAATTATCTCTGTACCAAAATTCAAATCAAAATCGGTTCTTTTGTTTTGTTTTAAAAATGCTAGTGTTAGGAGTAAGCGATGCCAGTAAACCAATGACAGGGATTTAAACTCACAACCTATCGATTCGTGAATCCAACGCCTGAATCACCGTGCTAGTAACGCTGAATGAAGGTTCTGTGGTTTAAACATGAACGCGTAATAGACAAATAAAAAATTAGACTCATCTCTTACGTATTTCTTCAAATAATGCCAAAAAGTGACCTTCAAATTTTTTAAATATATTTTCCCCCTAAAAGTTGATAGAAAACATTTCATAAAAATACACAATATGAGTCTAATATAATAATTTTAATATCTATAATAGTTTCTTAGATATTAATCTTGAAGCTTTAGATTTAAACACCTATATCTCGGAAACTAATAAGGTTAGGTTAGTTATTCATTTTTTTTTCTAACAATCGACAATATAATGTATACACTAAGGCTAAAAAAGATTCAAGTGCAGATACTGTAAGGAAACACGACGAGACCCCTTGGGATTCTAATGCCCAACATATTGATTACAAAGTTATTTTAGAACATAATTCCTCTTTCTTCATTTACCTTCTGATTTATAGATAGACACTGTATGCAAAACCACGAATAATTGCTAACGATGAGACAGTTTACACACCAGGCACTGAGAAGCACTAACCTAATTGCCTAAGTTATTGAAATAACCTAGATATTAGACTTCTATTTACTCGTGAATGGGACTGTCGAAAGCGTACTTATTCTGTATGCAGCAGTCATTTAAATGTAGGTTGCACTGAGCAAGAACATGTCGCCGCTCTTCACAGTAATAGAATTCCTATGTATATGGAATCTTATGCGCTGTTCCCCAGTTTCAAAGATATTTTAGATTTTGAGATATATATACGAGGTTTTGCCATTTGGAGTACAGGGAAATTGTATTTTAATGGAATGTTTCAAATTGTACTCCTTGGTGTGATGATGTTAAATAGAAAGAAATGTATTGGTCGTAAATATCAACCGGAAAGGAATAAAAATGGTCTTTAAGACCACGTTAAAATAACGTTATTTTTCCACTTGATTATTATTTCACTGGCTATAGCAGTGGCCATCTTGAAATGCATTTTATCGTATATCAAATATTATTTTTAATTTTCAGAATTTAAACATTTAAATTTTTACGTACAATTTAATCGTACCAACAAATCGTAAATTGCAATGATGCATTCTTCTCTTCATTCTCTTTCCTCCCTTCCTTCAAGGTGGCAGCGCATCGCCAGATATGAAACGATACGCCCATCGATTTCTATAGGCGGATGTTGGCAATTTACAATCAGGTGGGCCGTCT
This sequence comes from Neptis clinioides, assembly GCA_027564055.1. NCBI lineage: Eukaryota > Metazoa > Arthropoda > Insecta > Lepidoptera > Nymphalidae > Neptis > Neptis clinioides. The sequence continues at coordinate 5,621 of JAOPUB010032793.1, forward strand.
GCTCGTTTGCCCCTTACTTACCATAAGAAGGACCCATTCTTTGTTAGAAACATGTTATTTAATGATAAATTTAATTTAAAACTCGTCATATTATGTGCTTAGTGAACCTTTGGTTATCATTGTCTCAATGGTGACAATGAAATCACTCGAACTCATTCAAATTAATCTAAATTTTTAAATTCTATTGTATTTTCTATTCAAAACCGTATGAAAAGAAACTACTTGCTTGTTTTCGGTTTGTTTATAGGTTCCACTTATTTCAATAAACACAATGCTCACGCAATCGCATGATCGAAAGAGAATTCGTTTTGGCCCATTAAAATACTCGAAATAAGAAAAGACGCATCTTTTTTATTATATAAATATTACTATTCGACTCACCTGGTTTCGCTCGAGTGAATTTTATTATGTCTAATTGTACATGTCAATTTTCTACATCTTGCTCTTTGTAAACTATATGACAAATTCACATTTTCACACGAAAACTTTCGTCTCATATTTTATACTTATCAAGACATTTTTTCGGAAATGAAGGTAGTAATATCATTTCTCAAATTTCTGTGTACTAAAGTTTACAAAAATCGATCTGACTTCGTTTTATATATATATATTATTTTCGTTTTATACATATTATATTTTATAGTATCAATTATTCAAGTATTTTCTAATAGTTTATTTTAAAAATAAGCTAGGTTGATCTGGGTCTATCTGCAGTTTGACGAGTGGTTTCATAAAGTTTATATTGATTTATCTTAGTAAAGTGTAAACTAAACGTGTTAGGTTGCTTGGAACTGCTTGAACCTGCTCTTACTTCACGAGCCCCAGACATGGCTCCGTTTTCTGTCTGAAGTGAACGTTTTTTACATGTAGTTGTATATCTTTCGTGTTACTAAAACTAGTCGTCTATTTTGGTAAAGATAGAATTTATCCCAAATATTAAGGAAAATGGGTAAAATACTAAACCTTGCAAGTAATATAGCGAAAAGGAAAAGTATTGGGCCAAGAAAAGAATATTTGACAATCCCTTTTGAAAGCTATATTTAACTTGCATAGGAATTATTCTAAATCTTGTAACCCAATTTTCGAGAATGTCGATCTATTACGAATATTTATATTTTGCGGAAAAGTGGAAATTGTTTATATTAAATATTTCTTTGTTCGTTCAAAATGATGATATGATATTCATTCCTTGGTGGTAGGGGATCTCTTCTCCGACTGGCTTGCGACCACCAGCATGCGAAACCGGCCGCAAAGTGTCTCTGACAGACTTACTATTCCCATCCCGTTTATGTTATGGTTTTAGTAAATTCTAATCTCGTACTTAAGATCCACCGAAACCGTAGCATTCTTTTCTTCATTCCCCTTCCCCTCTTCCTTCAAGGTGGCAACGCATCGCAAGGCAAGACGCACTTGTCTTGACCCTGTAACAAACAATATTATACATGAGTATATTAGGCCACTACTGGGCCAACTACTCTTGAGATCGGCAAACTTCACACACCTTTAGAATAGTGAAGTGAAAAAAGTGTACAGATTTTCTTAGGATGGTTTTCCTTTACCGTTAGGAAAAGTGATATTTAATCTGTCGCGGATCTGTGGAGGAGGAGGTCACAGGAAACATGACCAACCCGCCACCTCCAAAAAAAGTTCAAGAGAATAAAAAATGGTCTTCTTAATGTAAAGAAAATATTAGAATGCTTTCCCATTTCTTGAGTTTTTGCCTACTGCCGCCAAAAATTCAGGCTGAGACTGCGGTTGTATTTAATAGCATAAAACATACATAACTTGGAATAGGAAAAGGTGTGTGCCCAGGATTGAACTCGGATATCGCAAGTGAGTAATCAGTCTTAACCGTTGTTATAATTGCACAAACATAATAACAGAAACTGTCGCACTGGTACATATAGTGTTACCCATTTTTAGCCTACGTACGTTTTGACGCTTTAACAATGTATTTGTTTGTTGTGTTACTCCCACTCTTAGGTTATTAGTTACGACTTTTTTATAGGAGGCTTTTGTAACTGTTGTATTTCACTAATATAACTGCAAGAATTTACTCTTTAAAATGAATAAAGTTCAATATGAGTAGGTTGAAATATGACCTGACGAAACTAGTCTGAAGTAACACTAGTAGTTCTAAGTTGTAACGGCCCATTCAAATATAACGTAAGTAAAGCTCTTGGCCCCCCTCCTAATCCACCATGCTTACGTAAACATTGATGCATGTATTTTTTTCTCGTCCTGATGTTCCTGTACACTTTTTATTCCTGACGTAAATACCATGTAGCCCAAACCATGTCATCCAAAATAAACAAAGCGGAGACTCCTCCTACCCCCTATAATACTTACGCAATATTTGACCGGTCCCTTAACAACTAGTATACTTTTCATAATCTATGAGGGAGTAAGCCAATAAATATCACAAGACTGTCAAAAAGCTGTCAGTTGTTGGCAGCAGAGTTTCTCATTGACGTCATGACGTGCAGACTATTATCAGTATGAATCTGGAGGTCCAGTGGAGGTTTAAATAGGACGCTTATAGGTTATAATTATGTTTAGTATATACGGAGGCTCGATTCATGTAAGATTATATTGGTATTGAGTAGTGTAACATATTAAAGAGTAGTTGAACCAGTGCGTATAAAATATTAGTTAGGAGCACTTTTGCTTTTGTAAACAATATGATAAAGTATGTAACATAGTAATTTGTCTAATTACTATATCAATCAAATAGTAAATAATTGCTGTCTGGCATCATTAAAACACTAATAAAAGTTGAAGTAGTATTAATAGTTCGAGCCTCGTTCGCTCGTTGGCTACGTGTACGAGGACTACTCGACGCTCTCGATACTGCGTGAAATATTAATGAAAAAATAATTTTGTACTTATTATGTATTGTTATCAAATAATATTGATTACTTTAAAATATCATTACATAACTGTTTTTCTTTTTACATGCTTTTACAGTTACTCTTGTGAAACAATGTAACAGGAATAACTAGCCTCTGAAAAACTTGTAAAAATATTTATAATTCCGGATTTTCTTTTTCAACTCAAAGGCATAAATAATTATAAATGAACTAGTTGATCAGCTTTTGCTTCGCACGGGTCCAATTCACCCCGTGCAGTCATTATATTTATTAAAAAAAACATTTAATTTATAACATATTGTTGCTAAACAAAGATATTTATGCGCTGCGCTTACAACAGTACATATTATGTTTTATATTTATCCCGCGGGAAGTCTGATTTTTCCGGGATAAAAAGTAGCCTATCTGTTAATTCAGATTATGAGTAAATATTTAAGTGCTAAATTTCATTGGAATCCATCCCGCTGTTTTCAAATGATTGAATAATAAACATCCAAACATACAAACTTTCACATTTATAATATTAAGTAAAAATTAGATGCACAATCTAAAAGGTATGGGATTTGTTTTGAATATCTTTAAAATCTCATTAATCACTCAGCTAAAACTATAGACGTTTCGAAACTCTTGTTCCTCAAGTTTCTCGAACTTAATGCGAGATAACGTTTGGCTAAAATTTTTGAACGTCTAGATCACTTCATCTATCAGCCTCAGATTTTTCCTGTGGGGATTTAGAAATGGTTAACTAAACGGAAAGAATCCTTAACACCTCAGACGAATAATAGAGACTACTCAACATGAGATTGGGCTTCATAACACCTTGGGAAAAATAAAGATATATGTGCTAAAACGAGACGCTATCAAAAATAACGGTATACTAGTATTATACTATTTTCTGGTATGTAATACATTCTAAAAATCCTGTGATTACTATTTCAAAGAAAAAAATGTGTTTTTTATTTTAAAATCGATTTTGTTATTCATATGGATCATTGAGTTGTGGCGCCATATACCAACTATTGTTAGCTGTATTGAAGTTAACTTTAAAAAAAATATTCAAGAGATTGTACATATTTTTCACAGACAGACAGACGATTCTATAAGGAATCCAATCAGAAGAGACAAGAAACAAGAGAAAGCGAGAACATAAAGTAAGAGAGAGAAAATGAAGATACAAAAGAACAGAAAAATATTTTATATTTTTCTAAAAGATAAGGAACACATACACAAGAGAAAGAGTGTGTCAGAAATATAGAGGTAGAGCGAAGAGAAAAATTAGAGGAAAATAGAGATACAGAAAGAAAGAAGATTATGGTGTACATTTATTTAACGAAAAGGACATTTTTGACCTACGATCAGTACAATCAAAACGACCACGTCCAATTAATAACAAAATATATGGCAACACTACAGACTATGTCGATCTGCAGTGTATCTTTTTATCAGCCAAGATCAAATAAGGATTTAGTTCTTTCAGAGATAATCTGCGATTTACAAAATGGTCACTTTTAGACAATTAAATGGCCATATCTTTTTAGTTATAATATTTGTGGGAACACCATACATAGCCATACATAAAAGTTTCAAAATGGGTCCAGTACTTTCCGAGCCTATTTACAACAAACCAATATACAAACAATCAAATTTTACTATATAAAAATTGTAGACTAGTTAGTACTAGTGACTATAAGATATTTTATTAACGCCTCCATTATCTAATTTCACATTTTCCACAGGTACGAAGTAACCTCGTTATTAAGTTTAGTTCTAAAGCCCCAGTTTGCACATAGTTGCGCTCCACTGCGACACAGACAAACTTTAATAATATCATTCTCACTAAAATTATGCGTCAAAAGCTACAGTAAAAATGTTTTTATGTGAAATTTACCACTCTACATGTCATATAGAAACAGTATGTAGTAAACGCGCCAGTGATGGACAAGGATCAACTAATGGACGAAAAGATTAGGATAGGGAGAAGAATCGGTATTTGTTATAGTGACATTACTTTGACAAATATAGCGTCAAATACCTAAAACTGGTATTTTATTTATTTCGTATATAATTTATGACTAGGAACAAATTTGTAAACCCGCACCGTCTTCGTCCGGGTGCAATATAGCACGTATAATACTTGGATTTATCAAAATGATGAAATCATCCTTTTCGTATTGTTGCTAAAAATATTGAGGCGTTTTCTAGTGTAAACATACTTTATCTTAATCCCGCAGTAACTCCGATTTTTTCGGGATAAAAAGTAGCCTATGTGTTAATCCAGGTTATAAGCTAACTGTGTTCCAAATTTCATTAAAATCCGTTCAGCTAGTACTGAGTGATTGAGTAACAAACATCTAAACATCCACATATCCAATCATACAAGCTTTGAACGATTTCAGGAGAATATTATCGTTGCAGATGAACAGTCAAGTGAAATTACAAACCAATCAAAATATTAACTAATTCTCCTTTTTTGAATCGACATAATCAGTTAATCTTCTGATCTATTTGTCTGTCATAGGTCAGAAAACATG
>JAOPUB010032802.1:0-11020 GCA_027564055.1 Neptis clinioides
CCGATCTTATTAAAAGTATTCCTCGTAAAATTTTCTTTGTTGCTCCATAATTATTACATCCATAAAAAGGTTGTTTACCACGACTGTATATTTCCCAGAGCACTACGCCATATGACCACACATCAGATTCATGAGTGAATCTTGCGTAAACAATGCTTTCTGGGGACATCCAACGGACGGGCATTGGTCGTTCACCGCCCATTTTGTAATAATCACAGGTATAGACATCTCGAGACATTCCAAAGTCAGCTATTTTTACTGCTAAATTAGTGCCAACTAAACAATTTCTTGCTGCTAAATCTCTGTGTACGAATCTTCTGGACGCTAAATATTGCATACCGCGTGCTACTTGAAGAGCTACATGTAACAAGGCTGCTTCATCAAGGATGAGTCCAGCTCTCTTTCCTCCTTTAGAACCGCGCAATACACCCGCTAAATCTCCCCATTCCATATATTCAAACACCATCCATGGACTAACATTTGTATCATCTGTAATTATTGAATTATTCATTATAGTTATTAATAAATTGCACATTAGGTATATATTAGGACAAAAATTTTAATTTCATCATTTAGTTCAAATTACAACTTTTACACTAATATTATATACTCAGTTATATAGGTGTTATTCCTCAGAAACTGTTTTTTTTATTTATTAATAAAATACTAGTTTATTTAACATTTTTAGTTAGTTTAACATACGTAATGTGCTAGTAGGATTACTTCAATTTTATTGTAAATATAGTGTTTATGGTCATTTACCTCTATATACTACTCCTATAAGTGTTAGAATGTTGAGATGTCTGAATGCCGACATAATAGAAACTTCTCTAACAAAATCTTCTTCAGCACTACGTCCAGCACTATCTTTAAGTACTTTAATAGCGACCTCCTGTTCTATGCTGTTACTTCTGAGAATACCTATAACAACGTAGTTTAGGTATCAATAACAATTTTTATTTTCGAAAACAAAATAATCAAAAATGTCATTGCCAAAAACGGCTATAATATAGCTTAATTAATAAAGCAAACTCCAAGGATGGATGCATTTTTATTACCAGAGCAAGCAGTTTGAAAAAGAGAAGCAAAATGCGTACCTTTATAAACTTTTCCAAAGCAACCTTCCCCAACTTCTTCAAGAAAAGTAAGTGCACTTCTTTCCAGAAGCGTAACTTGTGGCTCGTTCTTATTAGCGGGGAGAGGCACTGGAGAGCCCGGCATCGGCACAGCGACAGCGCCGACAGCCCCTGCACCGCATACGCCGTACTGCGGGTTCGTTATATATCTTTCAGCAAGTAGAGGTTCTCCAGGCCGTACGCGCTACAAACATAACGTACGCTAAGCAGAGGCAACGCCAAGCGCGGAGTAAGCCATGGAAACATTTTGACTCTTAGATTAACATATTATAAAGTTTGAACGTGCAATGTTAATTTGTATTCTTATGTTATATTTTTTAATAGAAAGTAGAAACATGCGAAGTTTGTCTAGATGGCATAAATCAGAAGTGTTACTTACCGGTTTGTCTTTCCTATCGACATTACAAATTCGTTTTCTGAGGTAGAATATAGCAAGGAAAACTAATATTAATATCACTCCACATCCAGTCACCATGCCAATCAGAAGTGGTGCGCTTGCACTTGAATAACCTACAGCCCCTAATGCTGTTTCATCGCTGCCTGCCGAAGGTTCTGTGATGATGTCGCTATTTAGAAGCGAGTTTGGCAACTGAAAATAGAAACATCGTTTCAGGGTATTTTACTATTATTATTTATCAATCAGCTGTTAGTGTTTCAAAAGTAAATAGCTTAACATTTAAAAAACAAAAAGTCATCCAAGAACTTAGGTACTGCATTTGTATAATAAATATATAATTCCAGTATCCGAATAATAAAATATATTTATAGTTACAGTTATAGAATATTTCAAAAATGTATTTCCTCGTGATATCTATGATTAACACCGGGTATTCTGTCGGAAAAATTATCTAAAGTAGAGATTAGAAGTTTTACGATGTTCAATATAAATAAAGTGAGTAATTTGTTATAAGGGCCACACAAGATGATGTTTTAATTATGATGGATCCTCATTTATGCGGTGAGATATAATATTTAACAAATAGGTGTATGTTGTGGCGGTAACACTTTCTGGAAATTAAATGTTTTAAATTACTTTGTTTTCCCAAATTTCATATTAATATTGAAGTATGGCAATACTCAAAAATAAATATTTCTGTTAGGGGCATTAGAAAGATTATTGATTCTCATTACTTGTACGTTAGGTGGCGATGCCGGATATCTGATGTCAGTAGCATTCGAAGGCCGAGGTGGAATCACATTGTGGATGGCTTGACGTTGAGTTAGGGGCACTGAAATTAAAACATCATAATTTAAAGATTTTATCCATAAATTTGCTCAAAGTTCCATACAGTTGGAGATTCTTATAGGGAAGGTAACCACTTCCACCTTCACTGGCATGAATATATTTAAAAATGGTCATATTTAAAGAATTCAGTGTACACCCTATCTACGATTTCTATAGCACTAACTCATTTTGATATATTATTATATTTTGTCATTCCTCCCGCAATTGTAGAATAGACATATTGAAATATTAGATACTTATAAGTTTAAAAAATATTTAAGTATTTATGAGATTTCAATATGATTAGGTCTAGTCTAGACATTAATGTTAATAAAATGTGAATGGTTCCTCAGAAAGTAATAACGATTTGGATGAACATCTTTGATAAGTTTTTATTTAAAATTGATTATGTAAAAAGTGTAAAGGATATTTGAAAATAAAGACATTAATGTTAATAAAATGTGAATGGTTTCTCAGAAAGTAATAACGATTTGGATGAACATCTTTGATAAATTTTTATTTAAAATTTATTATGTATAAAGTGTAAAGGATATTTGAAAATAATTTAGATGGATGGAGTGTTAAATAGGCATTTTGATTATACCGGCGGGCGGTATCCTACGATTTAATGAAACTGATTTAACTCTACCTTATATCGACAGTACCTAATATAAGTTTTATTTACCAGTACTCCTAGGGCACGTTACACCTTCTTTGGCTGGTTCAGCGTTAGTTGTGCATACACAGTAATGCACAGTTGAGTTGTGTTGAACACAAGCTGCCTCCTCCCCACACGACGAAGTTTCACATCCCCCGTAAATATACTCGTAAGTAACTGCAATTTAATCAGTGTTATTTAATCAAATCAATCAAATCGGCATACAAATGAATAAATTTATTAAAAAAAATATATATATATATAACTGACATCAATTATATTATTTATAAAAATCACTTATTTGATGGCACAGTATTCAGATAGTTAAGTCTAGGTAGACATTATCTTATCTTACATTTTTATATGTTTGGAAAACATAATTTGAAAATATGATTGAAATTAACATTACAAAGCAAAATTAAATAAAAATAATAACCTGATTTTTTATTACTATATTCTGGCAGAGCCGGCCTTAACCATGTCGAGTTGTGTTTCTGGCGCCCCTTTCGACTGTTCACTGATGGCCAAAAAAAATAAGGTCACCCACATGAATTAATTAAAATTTGACACGGTGACGACAAAAACACAAACTCTCGCCTTATATCGGCACTTCTCCTACACAGGTTTACAGTTCTGAGCGACCTTTGAATCTTGCTGGTGAAATTAGGGAGGAGACTCCTTAAACCAATTTTAGTAGGTTTATATTACCTTAAAGTAGGTCTTACTATCTGGCTTAATTTTCTAAGAAAAGGGGCTAAGTCACTAACGATATAACATGTTTTGCCATCTTACCTGTAGTCCTAGGGCAGTTTACACCATTTTGGGCTGGCTTAGAGTTAGAAGTGCACACACAGTAATGCATGGTAGAGTTGTGCTGTATACACGCGGTTTCATCTCCACAGGATGAGTTTTCACATTCGCCATTTATGTAAGTTACTAAAAATGGTAAATAGTTTTAAAGAAGTATCATCAATAATATGCATTATGCATATCATTAACACCATCTACTTAATACTATTTGACTATGAACTCACTTGTCTGATTTTGTGATAATTCCCTCGGTCGAGCTTCTTCTCTAGCGACTCTAGCAAGTTTTGTGGATTTTTCACGGGGTGGCTGAAACAATATTATAATAATATAATACTTTTCAAAATAATAATACTTTTTATTTCACGAGTATGACTTAAGTAGCTAACCGAGTACGTTAGTAAGAAGATCACAAAGACGATTTATGTAAATTCCACAAACAACCCATTACCCATAGTAAACAACGTTTTACAAAAGATTCTAATTACTAATTATAATGCAATTACATACATATTAATGGTCACGCTCATGCAAAGCGGTAGAAATGAACATACTGTCCTTGGTAGATGATGTTTTGTAGTGATTGACGCAAAACAATTGCTTTTGACATCATTAGGTATACTAAACATAGTTTTTATACTTAGGTATATATTATCTGACGTATATCAAAAATTAAGTACCTTCTCCTATTGTGAATAAAGAATTTCTATTATTTTACAAGCTTTTAGAAAGTAAATTTTGAGAAATAAAGAAGTTTATTTATCTTTGTATTTAGGCAAAAAAAGCTTATTTTAGCAATTTCAGTAGATACGGCTGTGCCTATGCATTATTGATTCAGTCATCCATTCAGTAAGCCAAGGTCTTAAATCGCCTTTAAATTATTTATAAGACTAACGATTTCTCCAGAGAATTAACCATAAGAATTACATTTTTATCACTTGTTTAGCACTAGGAAAAGGTCATTGGGTGGTAAGGGTATATAGTACCTATACAATACATGAGTATACTGACCATATTTGTTACAGAATACAGAAATTAGACAATGCATAAGTGGATATAACATATTTCTATAGGAAGATAAGAGGCAGAAATGTAATTTCATGTTGTGCGTTTAAGACGCTCAATACAGTTATTTTGGACACCTTATCGCGGTGCGTGGTGCATGGCCACTTCGCGGCTGCCTGGGGTAACGATAAATCAGTAATATCATATTCATAAATGAGTTATTGATATTTTATAGTCCTCAATTTATGCGCATCTGATTGTAAAAGACGCAACATGTTTTTTATCCATACATTCTATTGGTAAACGCCTACGCGCATTGACCGTTAAACATCTAAATAAGTGAATTATTACTACATTAAACTTACATTTATGTAATAAAATTATTCACTTATTTGGAAATATTCTAAATAGATAAAAAATTACGATAGAGAATAAAATTCGATGAACACATAAATTTATGATTAAAGTATCTTTTGAATGAACGTACAAAAGAAAAATGGAAGATTGATGTAAAACTTTTATTAATCAATTTATGCTTATTTTCTTCTTAGAGTCGACAGCCAGATAAATAAACCTTAAAATATCGGGTTTGATTTTTTTTTATACTTTAAAGATTCGCGAAAATGCTAATTTTCAAAAACTTATAACAAAGATGACGTAAACTAAGTGTAAAATCAAGAACTGGAGAAATATTTACAATTGTAGCTTTTCACATAATTAAAATTTAAATTTTACGACCGCACTTTTGAAATGAAATGTAAATTACTCTAACTAAAATTCAAAATACAATTTTATAAGCTAGATTACATTTATTTACAAACATGAATATGAGTTACACGAGTATGACTAGACCTTCCAAACAACTGGAAATTAACGTTTCGTGGAATTCGGATAAAGCTATAAAATTATAGATAAAGATATAAAATTTATGAAGGCATAGTATGTTAATGTAGGTCATGCACATCATATATTAATTACCCTTCATACCCTTACTCATTTTATTACGAATTCAAGTTTCTCTGTTTAAAGATTAACGAATGTATAGATTAATGGATGTTGGGTTTGTGTAATAATTTTTTATTAAGTGTATAGGCTGTAACCACGCGCGGATCTAGGAAGCTCTAAAAGATTGTAAAAAATAAAAAAAGGTCTTCTTAATGTGAAGAAAATATCAGAATGTTATATCCATTTCTTAAGTTTTCCTGCTGCCTCCCAAATTTTTAGTGACCCCCAAAATTACATGCCGCGACCGAGTCTGGCTGTAACAACATTTTTATATTGATAAATATCTTTTGGCCGACACATATTAATAATTTAAAATTACCCCTTGAAGTTTATAATTTCTACTAGTAATTTATAAACACTGGTACATTTCAAATTTGATAAAATGTACTGAATTTGTAAAATCAGTTAACATTTAAAAGTATGTAATTACATCTATATTCTAAGATTACACTGGGACAACCAACGGGCTTTCATCTAACTGTTCTGTTCTGCTGTTGAGGACGCCTCATTGTGGTCGCTATGAAATGTGATCGATCCGGAACATAACTAATAACTAACTCGACGCAATATTGCCACATGACGTAGAACAAGGACTCAATAGGCTAATGATTAATAAGTCTAGTCTAATATGACTTTTAAATCAAATGAAAAGTAATCGTGGAGTTATATTTTATAAAAAGTTATATTTTATAAATGAATGGAATAAATGATTAGAAAAAAAATTATGCGATATATGAAAAGCAGACCTATAATTTCCCCTTTTCTCCTAAGATTAAAAATTTCATATAGTCTTATTTACAGACGCCAATGAGCAAATAAATTTCTTTCTTTATTAATATTATGTGAAGCTTAACATATCAAACTAAACAAACTTCTTCCTAGTTCGTGACAGAATTCGGTAATTTATTTTAACACTTTTAAAACATTTCAGGAATTTAAAAGGTACACATAAACTACCTTTTTACACGAACACCTAACTATACTTACAGAAGTATAATAAAAAGTATTAGCGTGAAGTGTCATGACACGGCTATGTTTACTTTAAAACGTTTCGTAAATTTTACTTATTATATTATCGATTTCCAATAATACTAACTACTTACTTGTATAGTTAATAATTGCTTTGATTGATAGCGATAAACTATCGAGTAATGTAACAAGTCGCCCAAAGGCAAGTACCGCTATGTAAAGCCGAACAATACAACAAATTATGGGTACACGGCTCTCGTGTTTCAATTATATTAATTGTTATGTTTGTTATAATTCTAATATTGATTGGATCGATTATATAAAGTAATTAATTTATTCTTTTCATAAATAATCATATTCATATTATACTTCACGCCAGATACGATTGTTAATTTTTAGTTACAACAACGCCAAGCCTCTTAGCTTTACCCAAGAATTTTTATTTCAACCGACTTTATTAAAAAAGAGGTTATAAATTCGTCTGTATCTTTTTTATGTTTGTTACTTCAGTACTTCGCCATTTATGGACTGAAGTGAAAATTTATTTTTGCATTTCATACGATATAGTTACAGATTGGTCCTATTTTTTACAAAACTCATTTTTGATGATGGGATCGGAGGAGTCGAGAGAACTCCTCAGAAGTTATATGAAAACGTTATTTCGATATTTTCTGAAGGGTTTCAAGCATTTGCATTCAGAATTTATCATTTGGTAAAGTGGAAGTGACCACGAAGACCACAAATAACCATATTATAGTAAAGATAGTTAAGTGACTATTACGATGAAAGTACTTAGGTAGATACTTATTGATGAGAACATCGGGAGCTAGGTAGGTACTGGAACAGAGGCTTGGAATAACGTAGACTAGTCATGTTTGGGTTTAATGATATTGTCTTAAAGTGTACTTAGGCTATAAGTCATTCTTTCAATGATAATATTCATATGTCTATTTATTATATAGCTCCCGAATAACTTTACTGATTTTGATGCGGATTTTGCCACTGTTTTTTATAAAACAGTCACAATTTCACAGTGAAAATTTGTGTTTGTCTGAGACATCGCAGCTTTCGAAAGACTGAACAGACCTTGATGCGAATTAAGGATGGAAATTATGAAAGAATCAACTTAAACAACAAACGAATCATCCCTATTCGTAAATATTTCATGTTTTATATTTATCATAATCACTAAAAAGCAAGAAATAAAATATTTTAACAAAAATTTGCATCAACTTCCAACTCTAGAAATTGCACTAAAAAGTAAAAAATAATCACATTAAAATAATTTAGAATTCGATGCCAGCAATAGATGTACAAAAGTGTAGAAAATATAAAATGTTCAATCCCCCACGATACTCGCGTCGTGGATTGAACCATCTGCGCTGTAATATCTTGTTACACATTTTTTCAACAAATATAAGTAAGTCTATCTCACTATACAAGTACCCTCCCTAGCTGGCACCAACTTCTAAACTATTTTAGTGAGTTTGTTTTTTACTTTTTAGTGCATTTTCTAGACGTAGAAGTCGGTTCAAATGTTGTTAAAAATACTTTATAACAAGACATTTTTCTTAGGTAGGTACTAATCTAATACAAATGTAAAACTGTAGTAAAAAATGTAGGAGATATTCTATATTTAATTACTTGGTGTTATATCAGTATTCTATTTTTTTTATATTAACTCAATGTCTTTGAGGAACAGATGATATGTTACAAAAAGTAAGAAAGAGCAACATTTAATACGGAGATAACTTGGTTGACCCCTTGAAACCGTTGATAGTCATTCCTCTTATACCTACGTCGTATTTTTCTCGATCTATATATTTATAGCTTATCTTAGACATTATATAATGTCTTGTCGTTTACTTTTTTTGTTATAACTTTTAAAACATTTTATCGTTCGCTATAAAATTATAAATATATAAATAATTGCTAAACCCACAACGAATAGGTCATGTGTGTAAGATTTTTTGACGATGTATTTGTTTTCTAAATGACGTCATGACGTCGAGTGTAGGCGTATCCTCGTGATTGTTAGATATTAGCTTTGTGTACGGTTATAAATAAATGTAACGTAGAAACGCTATAGATTAGGACATTTTAAGAAGATCGTGGAACCTTACTAGAAAACTCTATAAAATATTGTAGTCGAGGGGATGAATCAGTATCGGAGTAACACTTTACGTGCTGCACCTAAATTTCAGATCTACGTGTTCGCGGATCAAGTAAAATTATCCCCCAGATTCTATTAGAAAAGTTTTCCATTTTTCATAATTACGAAACATTAGTGTAAAAAGTAAATTATAATTAAAAACTTCAAATATTTTTGGTATGAATTTAAACTAATAATGCTTTGAGAAGACAGTTCATCTATTTTATCTGGAGTTTAATACTTTCTCGAGTACAATCTATGAACTGAACTTGCTTTAATCTCGGGCAGATCGATAATAGTCATGATTTCAGATTAGATGAGAGGACATTTTTCATACGTCTTCGTATCTAATAGAAAATGTGTATTTTTGTAAAAAAACATGTCGCTATTGTATTGCCTTAATGAAAATGTGATTAAATAATGTTAAGTTAACCAAAAAACTTAATGGAAATCAATAACTTAGAGCTTAATAGACAAACGATCGTTTTGATTTTCTATGAGAATATACTTTATTAAATATCTGATTTGCTTTGTTTAGTTTTTTTCTTAAACAACGTAAATGTATTACGTGAGACGCATTTGAAGTCAACACAATCAAATTAGATATTAATATTGATATTAATGTTGTCCAAAATCGATCTTGGTCTTGCAAAAAGTTTGTTTGTTTGTTTATCGCTCTTAGGAACCGCTGGCATCGTGAACTTTTAGCTAGGCAACAGTTGATAATAATCCGAACACCATAACACCAATTTGAAAATAAGAATGATAAAAATCGGTCAGCATTTTATTTTTATTAATTTTTATATCCACATCTGTCATTAATCTCTGCTGCACTGCACTTGTCTCTCGAAACGCTTGAAATTCGCCAGCCCCACCCAATACAAAGCTTGCGGGGATATTTTTATTATTTGTTTTTTTTATTTAAATCTTTGGTTTAATTATGGAAATCTTTCAATCTTTCGACAAAAATATCGCACTTATTTTTAATTAAACAAATTATTACAATAATGATCCACTGCTAAGATAACGCTAGCCCAGTCCTGGTTGTCAAACTTAGCACATCGACAGTGAACATTATGCAGAATTCTCAGGCATACATAAACAATTTGCAATGTTCCTCTAAAAATATGAGCTTTGCCAAATGATTTTTGCATGAAATTAAAATGGGGCCTTAGGTTTCCATCAAAACCATAACATCAACGGGATGGGCAGGGGAAGGGTAAGTTTGGCCCACATGCGGATCGACCGGAACATGTCAGAGACACTTCCCGTTTACGCACTTAGGTGTTTATGAAATATTACCGCGAAAACTATAATTTTAATTCTCATATTAGACTTAAATGAAAGCCTTAATTTTAGTAATCAAGTTTCGCTAAAATGTAAGTTAGCGAAACTTGATTTTATATTATGTCCAGTTTTTTACACGTTGCCACAATCTTCCATCATCGGTGCAGGCAGTTTCCGTGACTACTAATTCGGCATCAAATTTAGGTTTGGATTTTACTAATAAAGATTCATTCGAAATTTCTGTTTTGAATTATTTCAAAAATATTCCACTGGTGAAACGTGTTTCCAGGGGGGCCAGAATATCGCTAGCAAGGTCCTTTTCCCATGCTATACAAAAATGTTTGTCAAATTCCGATTCGGCCTGGGGAAATTTATTTCTTTTTGGATACAAATTTTTACTCGCTAATAAGAACCTTAACGGTTCTTTAACTTCGAAGCTAAAACAAAATAGTTTGGCAAATACCGAAATTCAAGTTTCTCACAATAATTCTTGGCTCCGAGTACACAACCTGAAAAAGATTGTGGAAGATAAAGTAATGGATGGAGACCTTAAAAACGCGGCTCGCATTCTCTTCTCTAGCGATACCCTGGCTCCTTTCAATGATGATACGCTAGCAGGCATACAGGATAAGCATCCATCAACAAATCCATACTCTCTTCTCCCAAACCCTCCACCTGACAATAGTATTTTTTTACAGATAAAAGATGAGGAAACCCCTTCCCTCTTTTTGCTTGACTTGGCGAGGTCGCTGCCATACCACCAAATAAAATGACAA
>JAOPUB010032813.1:0-11020 GCA_027564055.1 Neptis clinioides
ATGAAAACACCGTGAGAACAGTTACTCTGGAAGTGATTCTAGGGCATGTTTTCCTGCTAGAACTCTATAATACGAATCTGCAGTGCAGCGGATATTATACGTACAAACAACACAGGCATCCTAAAAAACTTGATGAAATACAATACATCACAATTATTATATAATAGTTTTTTGAATAAATTAATGTTCATACTTCATCCAATCAAGTAGACAACGTGTAGGAAAACATAACACATTACCTACATCATTAGCCATATTACAAAAACTTAAGGAAAACGTTCGAATAAACTAAACTTCGATATTAAAAGAAAAAGTCCAAAAACCCAATTAATCTCATAACGATAATTTATATTTCATAACAAAACAACGGTTTCTGACCATGTTAATATTCACATGGAAGATGCTAAAATCGATCTATTCAGAGCAAGGTCCTGGAGGCTGTATTGCATCAGGTCATGAGAAATGTTGGAAGGCACTAAACTTGCCGACAATTGAATTAATTGTATCATAGTGTGAACAGAATATTACATTTATATTCAATGTTAAACTTTAAATAGCCATTATGGAAAGGTTACCTGTCATTGTTTGGACTGACTCTTAAAACTTCCCAAGCTATTTTAATTTAGGTAATAGTATTAGCTTAGACCTAAGAAAAAGTAACAAAAGGTACAAGCCGGGCTTCGATGGGTTTTATGGACTGTAAAAGAAAAATACTTTTTATTTTTTAAAATGTTCCACCAATTAAAAAAAATCCCAAAATTATCCTTTATATTCAGAAGATGAATCTGACAAAATTTGGTGATTGATATTTTTAAGTTTAAAAAAAAAATCAAAAATTTTCTTTAGGATCATAACTAAAATATTTTTTCTGTCATTTACTCTTGCATTTGTAAAAAATTAAAATTCAGTAATTTTGTATTTCATTATGAAAAAAAAATTATTTTCAAAAAATTCGAAAAATGTTTCAATAAACTTGCAAAAATGATTTCCTCAGTACGAGTAGAAAGGTTTCTAAAGGCAGATAACCCATGGAAACCCAAATAACTCGCACAGAGCTTATTTATTATAAATCAAAATTATTAAAAACTCTTACTATGTTGGAATTATCTAAATATCATAATGGCAATCCCACATTAAGATATATTTTAAGAATATAAATTCTAACGGATGTACTTAGACAGTATATTAATGTAGAATTATCTTTTTAATGCGATATAAATGGCAATTTAGTGCTAATAATTGGTTTTGTTGTTTTTATATAAACTTTTTATCATGTCTGATGACTAATAGATATTTCATGTCATAATCTATACTTATATTATAAAGCTGAAGAGTTTGTTTGTTTGAACGCGCTTATCTCAGGAACTACTGGTCCGAATTGAAAAATTATTTTTGTGTTGTATAGTGGACTAATCCTATAGTGGACTATCATGCGGATGAAATCGCGTGGGTCGGCTAATCATAAATAAAAGGTACTTTTACTTACTAAGCGTTACATCAATTTCGTAAGAAATTTCAACAGCACTCATAGGATTACAACAAAAAATTGATTATCCAATTTATTACAATAAAGATTGAAACCAAAAAAACTATACACTCAAACCCACGAACCAGTTATCGTAACAAGCACAAAACATTGGAATGTTAGGAATCTCTCGACGCTTCGACGCCGCTGCCATCGCGGGAAAAAACAAATCCGCTTTAAATTAATAGTGGTATCGTCGTAAATCTGGCGGACGTCACGGAATAATTCGGATAGGTGTCGCCAATGTGTCATTTGAATATAACTAGCCGACTCGCGCGACTTCTATTGCTGCTCTACAAAAATACAGCAGTTTGTCGGCAGTTAAAGCTCTCATTCTATTTGTTACTACTGTAATATTTAACAAAGTAAATAAGACACCTCTAAAAGGAGAAAATATAAAGAAAAACGCTTTTATACCAAACTAGTCGCGCGACTGTCTTAACGCTGATTATATGGATTTTATATACTTAGTATTTTATTATAACTCTTCATGTACAAAATTTCGTTACGAACTATTAAAGTATTTGAGTACTATTCTTTTCCACCGGACCTATTAATTTTTCCGGGATAAGAAGTATCCTTCTAAAGTTAGCCTACAAGATAGCTGTATAACATGTCATGTAAATCGGCGCAGCCGTTATAGCGTGATGCGCGTACAAACATTTGTTACGTACATTTTTATAAATATGTTTAGATTAAAATAATTTTTCAATCCTATGACTTGACAATTTGTGCCTAAGATGATGTGAAATAATTAATCTTTTTTAGTAAAATAATTTTTTAAGAATCATTTTTTAATTTACGTTTAAATGTGAATCAGCATCATTCTACAGCTTTCAGAGACCTTTTTACATTATATAAATTAGCTGTTCATTTTTTATATGAATCGTTATGTTGCTGGGCTAAAAGAAATTTTACTCTGCATTGAACCTCATATAACGCTCACTCGGGTAGTTTCTTAAAAACTATCCTCATATACTTAAACTTTCATCAACAGTCAGACAGACGCGTTGAACTTTTTTTTATAATTTGTAGTGATGAAAATGAATAAACAATAACAGTGCCGGTTCACAGATTTCCAAGTATTTTGATATACGGATGGCGCCAGGAAAATGGGCTATTTCAAATTCGATAGTATTCTAAACATCTTTATTATTGTCGAATAACTTAGACGACCTTCTGTCGTCGTTTTTTGATGATTGATTCTATCGTTTAAATTATATGCGCATATTTTGTCCGTATTTGAAAATTTATTTATAACTCTTATGATTAATTGATAATAAGGTAATAAAAATATTATGAACCAAAATTACACTACAAAGATTGTAACAGGGTTCGTACAGTATATTACACTAATCCATCCTTATTATCGTCCTATTTTTAGGAAATGTTTGAAATATCTATAGATGTTCATGTATACTATATTTATTTCATATTATCAAATCTATATTTATTCCTATTAAAAGGATGAATCAAAAAGGATTTAACTTTTTTTCGCCTTAAAAAAATTATCTTTGGATAGGAATGGATTTTATTGTGAAAAGCTTCCAAAATAAATAACAATACAAGTTAAGAAACCTTACGACATCATCCGCGTGATGCTCCACTCCTATGGATCGTAGCAAGATGTTTTATATTTCAAAAAGAATTTCAAAAAGAATTTTTCAAATGGAACAAGTAGTTCTTGAGATTCAGCTTTATAATATTAGTATATAATTAAATAAAGAGAAATAAAGCACGAGTACAATTTGGTATTTTTAAAATAAAAATATAAAACAATATAGCTAAAAGGCGTTATGAATATAATTACATAACTCAGACGCAGACACAGACGACGCCGGTCGCATCCGGCCCGCTGCGGTGCGGCGCCTGCTTGATGCTTCTCCATCCTTACCGCGAAACTTATGGAATTTGATGAAAAACATTATTTATTCAACTCTTTATTTTATGAACAAGTTTCTATATATTCAATTTGGTAGATTGTTTAAACCCACTTCTAATTATTGTACCGAAATGAAACTTTGTATGCATACCTAAGGCAGTGATAGCCCAGTGGTTAAGACTTGACGTCTTACTCAAGAGGTCCGAGTTCGATCCCACACTCGGGCACACTCCTCTGACTTCTCTGAGTTATGTGTGTTTTAAGAAATTAAATATCACTTGCTATAACGGTGAAGGAACTCATCGTGAGGAAACCTGCACTCCTGAGAGTATAACAATGCGAATCAAATATTTAAATTAAAAATTGCCAGTTTCAAGCTTATCAGTAAGTAGGTTATCAACATACGACTCTAACTCCTAAAGGATCGTAAATTTTTTTTTTTAAAACATACGTGAACATATACGGATTTATAGAGATTTGACTCCTATGATAGTAAAAAAAGAATTTGGATGTATGATGGTTGTGGTTGATGATCAATTTACCCTGAATAGATATAGAATGAATTTTCCCTGTTTAGATTCTTATGAATAGCATAGCAACAGCAACACCATAAATGGCGAGGTCACGTTATATTGGTCAAGCGTTAGTGCCGCGGTGGCGCGGAATGTAGCTCACTTAAACAAGGTTGCTAAATTTTATTCCAAACCATGTATTTTATATTGTTTTGTTGTTATCTTTTAAGAGATATTATAACAATACCATATATGGCGACGACAGGTTATATGGGCAGAGCGATCACATAATATGTTCGAATAAATTAAATATTTCAACTATATTATTTGTAGGTAATTCCGGGAAACAGAGAGTATCACAAAGGAACAGTGTTTTGAGTGTATGCAATTTTATATTTGCAACAATATATTATGACAAAGATAAGGAACAATAGCTTATTCATAACAAAAGAGTTACATGAAATAAAGGTTATGTTATATAAAGTTAGTATGGTCTTTATCAAACGAAAAATTATACAAAGAATTTCGCATGTTTTGCTGAATAAATAAGATGAAAAAATATTCTTCACGTATTTGCAAATAGGCAAATTCTTTAAATATTTTCATAGATCGATCTACCACACCTAACCAGAGCAATGTTATTCTACGAAATATTTGCCGTTACACAGCCATTGCAAATAATTTATTGATTGTATTTAGAGCTTAGCAAACACTGAATATGATTCATTGGTCACAAAATGTAATACCATTTTTTGATTATCTATATTAATATTATAAAGCTGAAGAGTTTGTTTGTTTGTTTGAACGCGCTAAACTCAGGAACTACTCCATCGAATTGAAAAATTCTTTTTGTATAGTGAATAGTTTATTTTTCAAGCAAGGCTATAAGGCTATAATATAAAACATCACGCTACGACTCATAGGAGCGAATTATCACGCGAATGAAGTCGTGCGGGTCGGCTAGTAGTTAATAAGGATATATTAAAATTATGTTAAAGTTAATTGATTTTATAGAAATGATCATGGCATTTCATTTCATATCATATCATTACAACGATCCGATACTGTAAAATTCAATAGAAAAATGTAAAATATTTATGAATATAAAGAGATTATCCGACGCGTTCCGTGAATATAACAATTATATACATATTTTAAAAACAAGATGCAAAAAAAGATCCGGGATGCCACTCGTAGATATATTATGATTAAATACCAAACTCTGAGGAAAATAAACTTGATGTTCGTGCTAACTATCCATACCGTTTGAAGCGATATAAAGAATATTAAAATCAGATAAGCGAACGTATTAAAAATATTAATACTTGGCAACAGTTTTGTATAATAAGCATTAATTACGTGTTGCATTATAAATACATAATATATGTATTAAATTAATTAAAATATAATTTGTACTGAATACTGCTGTTCGATTTTCACACACGACACGATCTACGTAATATTTACACTTTTGTTGTATAAAACTGGTATTTGAGCTCAAACTGTAAACTATTGATTAAAGAGCATATGAGTATATGTCTCGTGTACTTCTTAACATAACCTACAACTCAATATGTTGAACTCTAAAATATCGAAAACTAAATACAATTTAAAAATTTAAACAGAAGTAATATGAGTTGGTAGTGGTAACAAATGAACTAAAAACACAGCTCTCCGTAGCGTTACTCGTCGGTGGATGGTCAGTCTGATTCTCGGTCCCGTTCTCATCCGGCGACCTTCCGAGGACGCGCCGATGTCGATGACACTGTGATTAGGATATTCGCTCGCCAAAAACTTTGATTATGTTATTAAAATTACGAAATTAACCTATCATTACGTATTTAAAATAACAGTCTTGTATAAAAGAAAGTATAACATAATGTGTTGCTTATTATATTATTTCATGATTTATGAAACCTAAATATTGTTACAAATTTAGCTACAACATATTTAGAATTAAAGGTTGTTAATGAATCTAAGTATTTTACATGGTAAAGGGCACCCGTGCGAAGCCGGGGCGGGTTGACTAGTGTATAATAAAAATATCGATATTTTATATTTGAGTATAGATTCTTCCTACAACGATAATCAATGATTGAATGTAACCCAATTATACTTTAGTCCAGGTTGCTCTCCACAAAATATGTATCATGGATGGTTGATTGTTTTTTAAGGTTTCTAATAGTTTTAGTTCTAGACAAGTATGTTGTATGATATGATCAACAATCTCATGGCATTATGTATCTACATACCTGTTGCTGGTCCGCGTTGGCGTCGTCGGCCGGCGTGCGCGCGCCCTTGCCCTGCAACACGCACCGCCACCGTCACGCAACAACGTGTCATGCTTTATACTATCATATACTAACATGTGCTTTATATGCTCTCATCTTATTTAATTATACTTATACTGTGATTTTTTAATTCTTTTTAATCAATAATTAAGGCTGAGATCACATAACATCACTGCATAAGTGCTACACTGTCGATTACACTACTGATCTACATAATTATATTTTATGTGTCCTTTAAATGTTATATAATTATAGTAATATGAGATAACTAAAAGCAAACACTTTATTTAAAAGGTTAAATCTCACTTCTTCTTATATCACATCGTTAACGACTTGTACATCTATTTTTCCTTCATTATTTTTATATGGAAAGAAATAGCTTTACGTTTGAGAAATAATAGTTGGGGAAAATTGCGCATTTTGAGTTTATTGTGCGACTGCATTGACTATTACATCCGTGACGTTTACAATTTTGACAAATAGTAGACGCGCGGAAACTTAAACTTCGTGTAAAAACCAATAGCGTGTGACATACTGGTGTTGGCCCCCGCGCCTCTAAAGGCCCTAAATATGATTTATGCGCAATCAAGATCATAGACATACTTACGTGGCGCGAGCTATAAAAATTCATATTTAGATCACATATAATAGTAGAAAGCATGAAGCTGTATTTAAAAGAAAATTTGAACGTAGACCAATGTTATAGAAAATTCTTTACAAATTTTACATTAACCATTGAGATACTACCACCTAATAATCATCATCAACATATTATTTATAAAAAAGTAATTAAAATAAGGAGCAGGAGTTAACAGTGTAGCACTTTAATATCAGTAAAATAAAGAAAGAAGTATAATATGCGATGTCAGCCCACTACTTGAATACTGTGTTTGTGATGTCATAATAACGTTAAATTATATGTAACTTATTAAATGCTTTAGTGACTTTACGTGCGATAAGTTACAAGTGAGATTTCGAAGTGAATGGTTCTATGTCATGGTTAAACATGTGTTTGCGCCGCAAAATATTCATGAATTCTTTATATGACGTAGAAAGCTGTCGTTATCTACAACGCATGACTTATCCTTCTATATAACTAAGCTTTTGTAAATCTACCTAACGCATATTTAAAGACGAAAAATATTAAGTATATAGAAAATAAATTATCTGAAAAATATTCAAATGAAAGCTGTTGAAGCGCATGAGTTTTCTGTATAATCGAAATTTGAATAAAGTAATGTAAAATTGAAATGACTAAGTTAAAAAGTCGATCGAGATCCAGGCACTCACCAATGAGGCCAACTGGTATTGCAAAAACGTATCCTAACAAAATAGAAAAGTTTATTTTATGTTCAGAAAGAAAAGAAACATATCACGTGGAGTTATTGACACAATTCGAGCAAAGTTTCATACTTTCGGAATTTGATGAAATTGAACTCGAATTTGTTAATGAAAGTAGGAAAAACATAAAAGTTGTGTGTTTAATTACTATTAATTTGTTTTTCGGTATGCTTTTTTAAAATGTAACATTTCGGTAATATAAATATCACTAACTACCACACGTAGCCCGCAACCAAGAAGTTTTTATATTTTAATACCAAATCACAACTCAAAACAAACATACAATTCTATTCCAACACAATATACTTAACAAACAATTATGACATATAATCAGAATAGTACGTACAAACCATAAATATGTTATATCGGCAATATAGAACTACTATTATATTTCCTTAATTTTTTCACGCCTACTATTGTTGCTTCAATAGTTATATTGTAAACATCATACAACAACAACCATAAACACATCACATAGATTCTGCTCTAAGAGTGAAACGTTATTCTTTATGTCAAACTTACCCGAGTAACAGCCTGTAGAAAAGCTTGCTGTCCTAGCTGTTGTCGTTGTCTATTAACAGCTAGTTCCATACGTCGCTTGTCCTGCTCTATACGTCTTCGCTTCTCCTCTAACTTTAGGCGTATATTGTTAAGCTGCGCCGCCATCGCTTGCCCACCGCTGGGCGACGTATCCTCAGGTGAGTCGGCATTCTCCTCACCGTCTTTGTTAAATAAGATTATTTTTATTTCTGTACCTATCCCATATTTCAATAATGAAGATGAATCGCGGTTAAGTAAAGATTTTGTAACGCTTACACACTTAAAACTTATCTAATATTTACAATCTTACAATAAAAATTGGCAACCAATATTAATATAAAAAAATTCAACTAAAAATTAACAATTTGTACGTCACAAAAATAAGGAGTAACTAAATGTGATAAAATAAACAAAATGAACAGAATATGATAAAGTAAAAAGCGTTACTGACTAGGCTGGTCGTGCTGCAGGAAGTGTTGCTGCCACGTGGTGGTGTTTGGTGGTGGCGTGCTGAAGGATGTCTTGCGACGGTCCCGGTCTCCTTCGCCTGAGACCACGCCCATACCTGTACAACAATTATTTTAGCCAAATGGCTATGAAAATAAAAACTATAAGCAATGAAAACTTACAGCACCAATGCAATCATATTGGCATTGTTTTAAAAAAATGGAAATAAAAAATTTCAACAAACCTGACTGATCGCCATTACTCCTAATTTTGCCAAGATCAGCAAAACTCGTTTTCGTGACATCTCCATCAGGAGCGTCCCGTTCGTTTAAGTAAAACCCGTCGCCGCCTCCTTTATAATTAAACCCCAAATTTTGTGATAACGTTATAGTATCACTACTAAGTTGTCTTTTCATTGGATGAAAAGCGGGTTCGGTGGTTTGTGGCTGTGAGTACTGGCGCTCCATCTTCTGTCGATCTTCCTGGGCACCATTTTGATAGTCTCCATGGAAAAATTGTATGGAGCCTCGGATATCCTGGCGAGATGATCGGAGAGGTGGGTTGTGCTCTAATGGACCTGTAAAAATAATATTATGTAGATTTTATTTTACATTAGATAGAGCGCGAGCGAGCATCGCACTCATGAAGAGGTAAAATTAAGATGAATATGAAGAATTGCTAGATAAAATTACTCACCAGCGGGAGCAGATATCTTTCTAACATTAGCCACCGTCGCTAATTCCTTCTCAGGATTCCTGCCTGCGAAATGTAATCTATCTTGTGAGCCTCCAAAATTTTCCACCGTCAGCTGGCTGTCATCAGTGATGGAGGAGCGTCGAGATCGTCTGCCCGCGAAACTGCTCTCCCTGGATTCTGCCCAGTTTGATGGTCGCCCTGCTGCTGTTACGTTTTCAGGAAACACTGGTAAATAAATCATATTGTAAATGTGTAATTGTGTTTTCTACAAAAAAAAAAGACTTGAAGAAACGAGCCAACTTTCTGTTTTTTTTTTACTCCTCAGGTTCATAAACTACTTCTATACCTAAGATAACTGGAATTCATTTACACATTCACATTTGCCATATTATTTAGAAATTAAGTAAATAACTATGTTTATAATAATACAACAATTATTAACAGACGAATGCTTATATCCAAAATAATGATAAAACTTACTCTCCTCATCCCGTCGCGCCATTGCCGACAACGTGGTAATAGCTTTCCTACTGTGCACTACGAACTCTTCCCTCTGTGGACTGCAGCTTCGTCGTTCAGGGGTCGAGCATGACGATCGACTAGCTGGACCTCGCGGTCTCATGCCGCATGCGGACGGTGAACGTGATACTAGAGATTAAACCGTACTAATATTATAATAAAGAAAAAACTATTTGATGTTTATAAAGGACTCTAACGTTGCTTTGAAGTCACTAAGACTTAACTAAATTTAGGTTTATATTGTCCATACTAAACATTTCTAAATGAGAACTAAAACTTTTTGTAATATTTTAAACGATAATACATGAGCAGACACTACACAAGTACTTCTTTAAGTAGGAGATCAGAATGATAATTGGTAAAAGACAGTGCATCCTAATGACATGATTCATAAAATCCACAACTATAAAGCAAATGGCAAAAAGAAAACAACAATAGCTAAGAAACTCAGAAAAAAAAACTGTCTACACTCACCGAAACAATCAAGGCTATCTAAAAATTGACAATATAAGATGTCAATAACAACAAATAAATTAAATTTTAAACTACAAAATTAAGTCGTCCACAGATCTCTAGCATGTTTACATTACTACATTTGACATTTATAAGTAATTCATATCAAAATATCTGGGAGTCCTGAGGACATAACGTCAATGACTCCATGCCTGTGGTCTAAAGTGCTCAGAAGCTTTGGAAAGGTAGAAAGCGTAGTTTTAAGACATGCGAAGCACCGCTTGGTTTTGAGCTAGTTGCTAGAATTTAGTTAAAAAGCGGGTTATTAAAGCGCACAGTTGAAGAAATGAACATAAAAAATAAAAAAACATAATTTTCTTAATAAAATTGCCGCAGCTACAGTTGTTTTGAATATATTTTTTAATTAAACACTCACACACGACACACAAATGGTTTGTAATGAATGAATTGGGGAAGGCATACTCGTTTACCTACTGTCTATACCATTCCTTCTATAACCTAATTTTTAAGCTAGAACATACATCTACATAAATGCCCCAATTAATTGAACTTTAATACTTTTATATATTTTTTTAAAATCATGTTTTGATTTATCGTCATTGCCTTCCCCTAACGGAGGAGATGAGACGAGAGATGATGTTACCTGCGAAGGGCGGGGCGAGGCGTGCGGGTTGAGCGCGTTGGTGTCGGCGCGCAGGTCGGGGATGGCGTGGGGCCTATAATTTACTTATTAACAGCCTATAAGATGTTTGAATACCAAAACCAAATCGGTTCAGCCGTTTCAGCGTGATGC
>JAOPUB010032821.1:0-17122 GCA_027564055.1 Neptis clinioides
AGGTAACCAATTGGGGAAAAATAATCATTGCATTTTAATTTGTCCATGACGAATCATCAGTCAGTTAACTATAAATAAAATTTAAATCATGTAATAAATTTAAAATTTATTAGATGATGATTATCAAATTATTAATAATCATCATCTAATAAATAATTATAAAGACAATAAAAACTGTCACGTCAATCTAAGTCAAATAAGCTAAAATTCTTACAAAACTAAAACCGAGTATGCAAGATCAAGAGCGTAACTAAGACCGGGTATGCAAGACTAAGACCGAGTATGCAAGAATATCAACAAAAAATGTAAATATTAAAAATTAATAAAATTAATAAAATTTAAAAATTACAAAACCATTATCAATCAAATAAAAAAATAATTTTGAATAAAAAGTACTTTAATGAGTCAGATCAAAAAATATCATGCAAGACTAAAATAATTGTAAGTTTTAAAAACTGCAAATTTAGATGGATTTTAACAATCAAATAAAAAAAATGTCAATCAAATAAAAAATCAACTTTCAAAAAAAAGGTTTTGGAGCTTTTTTTTATATTAAAACTTAAAAAGTAGTTTCATAAGTCCAGACATCATGCAAGACTAAAATAATTTTATCAAGATCAGTTACAAATACAAAAGCCTCGTGATCGTGAGTGGCATGATACACATTGTTGAAGCTACTGGCTAAGCTCTGAAGGGTTGGGGGTTGAAACCCTTTTTAAAAGATTACGATATATAGCAGGTGGGTCCTTTGTCATGTGAGCATGTGGAAACCTAACCTAACCTGTAATAACATGGACAGCGAGTCTTCATACAAATATTAGAAATAAATAAATATATGAGTGAACCTTTTTTTATTTTTTTTATTAATTAAAACCTCTATTTTTTAAAAATTTATTCAGCTTGCAAGAATTTTAATTTTTTTCATATTTTAACTAATATTTAAAAAGTTAAAGAATTTGTTCTCGTATTTGTTGGGTTTAACGCTCTAATCTCATAAACTTTTGGTTTGAATTGAAAACTTCTTATAGTTTTGGATAGTCAATTTATCGAGGAAGGCTATACGATATATGACATCACGCTACGACCCATAGGTGCGGAACATTACGTGGATAACTGCGCGCGTGGCGGCTTTTATAGACTAGCTGACGCGCGCAACTTCATTTACCTGAAGCCCCGCTCCTATGGGTCGTAGCGTGATGTTATATAGGCTTCAGCCTTGCACAATAAATGGACTATCTAAGAGAAAAATAACTTTTCAATTCGAAGTGGCAGTTCCTGAGATTAACTCGTTCAAACAACTACTGGTTCGAATTGAAAATTCTTCTTGTGTTGGATAGTCGATTTTCGAGGAAGGCTTTAGGCTATCACCTAACATCACCCTATGACCCATAGGAGCAGTATTAGGCTTATAAAGTCACGCGGGTCGGCTAATTAAAGATATAAGGTCAATTAAATTCCAATATATTGAATACCTAACCGAAGCGAGGGTAGTTCGTTATATTGTGACGTGACGGAAGCAGCAGGTGCATCGCAAACATTACATTTAGCTCCGTAACAATTATTTACACAATTGACATACTCGTACTGGCAACACTGCTCATTATATTTGTGACAACTTAACTATCACTCATTTTGTACATCTTTGTGTTTAAAAACTGTTCTAAATTTAAATTTATTGTCTTGGATGACATGACGGTTTACTTGTTGCTATGGCAACACAACAACAGTGCTTTTTTTATTAAAAAATAAGAAAAAAGTCATCGTGTAATTTGATTGGATGAAATGTTAAAATTAATTCATCTATTATAAAGCTAAAGAGTTTGTTTGTTTGAACGCGCTAATCTCAGGAACTACTGGTTCGATTTGAAAAATTCTTTTTGAGATGAATAGTCCATTTATCGAGGAAGGCAATAGACTATAAAACATCTCGCTACGATCCATAAGAGCGGATCATCACGCATTCAATTAAATCGCGCGGGTAGACTAGTCTCTTAAATATTACAAG
The DNA here is from genome assembly GCA_027564055.1 of Neptis clinioides. Taxonomy (NCBI): domain Eukaryota; kingdom Metazoa; phylum Arthropoda; class Insecta; order Lepidoptera; family Nymphalidae; genus Neptis; species Neptis clinioides. The sequence goes on from JAOPUB010032821.1 coordinate 2,006, forward strand.
AGACTCATTTTAAAAAAAGATCATGTATACCTATGAACTTATTTGCGTAATTAGTTATAAATCTCTAGATAAATTCCTGTGGGTTATTGAAGGTGATACTGCCATCGGGTTTATTTTTTTTAAATATTTATGTTCACTCAGCACGAGTTCCCTCCCAAGTTAAAATGCCACTTTAACATTTAAGGTAGTAATTAGTTTTTTTTTATGAATTACAGATGGAAACAGATTCTCCAGTTAGAAAACCGAACCACAATCTGCAGCCTGTCATCAAAAAGCTCTTCCATTCACCAATATCACCAACCTCACCAAAAAGTTCAGAAAAACAATACAGACTTAGATCAAGAAAAAGAAAAAGAAATGTACTGATACCAGATTTAGAGGATAAAGTTAAAACTGCTTATATTAAAGAGCGAGAGGAATATAGTCCAGACGCGTGTGGGGGAATGAGAAAGAGAGTGTTGATCAGTCTGTTTCATAACAAAGAGTATAGCATGGAAATTGGAGATTAATCAAGACTGGTAGAAATAAAACTTATATAGTTCAATAATAATAATATTAAAATTAAATGCTTTAATTAAGAAGAGCTAGATAAGGTTACAGCGTTTTGACACATTTGAAAAAAAAAATTAGAGCATTAGTTAAATTGATGATAAATTTTATGATTATTTTAGCGTTAGAATTTTAATTAATTTGAGTCTAGATTATTTGAATAGAATGATGTTGTATTATATATAAAATCAATTTATATTAGTAATTAAGATATTGTCTTCCAGTACGTTTAATAAAATAAGACTGTTAGTATATAAAATTCTACAAATCTAATTTACATTAAATTGCTATGATATCGTGAAATAAAGTTTAAGCTATAATTTATAATGTTTTAGTGTTCCTTGTCTTGTTCAACTAATAATTAACCAGAGAAACAGAAAACAAGATACTTTTAAACTAAGTATTTTAGATACCAGATACAAAATACTTTCGAGAAAAGTATCTGAAATACTAGATACAAAATAGGTATCTTCTACATACTTCTTCAGATGAAAATACTTTAGTGAGAAAACATTCTCGTATCTTTACCACTGACTGACTATTGATGATTTCTATTACTAACATTTCTTTGTTGTTATTCTAAACTAAATTGCATACATACATATTTCTATTGTCAAGATTATTTCACGTTGCTGCGAAAGCATTAAATAGAAAAATAAAATAAAGCTTACGTTTCCATCTTCGCGGTCACGAATCTCACAAAAACTATTTGTTTACAATATATAAAAAATACCGACTTCAAAATCAATTCAATAAACCAACAATAATCTGATATGAAGTATGACTTCGGAGTATGGCAACACTATACCACCTAGATAACGCTGGTGCAGTAAGAACAAAATGGCCATGACCTATTGATTTCAAGGTATAGCAATACTGCACCACCTATATCACTCTGACATAGTGTAGCTTTCTGACGGCGAAAGAATTATCAAAGTCAGTTTTCTACTCTCAAAAATAATGTCCAAATTATACAATTGCTACTGTATTACTCTTAAATGCCCATATCTTTTTAATTATCATAAATATGGCAACATCACATAGTCAATATTACCCTGAAACGATAAAGCTTTCGATCGGCGAAATAATTAACAAAATCAGTCCAGTAGTTTCAGAACCAAAAAAAACAAACAAATCTTTCTTCTTTATATAATAGTGTGGATAAATAAGAAATTTTAGAAAAGTTTAATTTGCATGATTAGTTTACTGTTACCTATTTATTGTTACCTGAAAAGAGTATCATACTTTTTAAAAATAATTCTTCGTCTATTAATGTTTTTTTAAATAATATTTTTGTCATATAAAGTAAATTTTTGTTAATAAACTCAGCAATTCAGTATTGTTTTTTTCCTATCCTCTACAGTCTTACAATTTTAGGTTGTTCTTTATGATATATTTAAATTGTATTAAAAGTTGATTACTACTTTCATGAATTAATTAATAATGTAAATCAAACAAAAATATAATTTCAGTTTTTTATTTTCGATCATAGTACATACAAGGTAAAATCTTAGTCGCTGACTTAATACACGATAAATACACATCGTAAATGATCACATTGAGAGACTTTATAGATTAAACACTATAACGGCCATTGCTGGAGGAAACTCACCACATGCGTAAACCATAACCAAACCCCATTTAACTAAGAACTTAAGAGGCAGAAAATATTAAGGAATTGACTACTAAACACTAAACATAAGTAGATTCAACCGCACAGACGCAAAAGAAATTATATACTTCACACTCTATAGTTCTGAAAATCGAAGCAATTCAACTGACAACGTTTCAAAAAATTCAAGCATTAAGACCATTTTATTTATCTGCCTTGGGTTTCAAAAAAAATAAATTATTTTTTTATTAATTTGTTGCATAAAAAAAAATGAAAATGACGTGTCTGCCTTATTTGTTAAAGCAAATACTCTATACAATCCTATATATGGCGTCATTTGGCGTTTATGTCTTTTTAGAATAAATTAAATTTCAGATTGATTTTACCCATTACATATCATATTTTGAAAAAATAAAAAATACTTGTTTATTTATTTTTCTTTTAGTTTCATGTAACAATAATATAAATATGTAAAAAATACGAAATGTTTTTAATTATAGGTCAAATCAGTTCAACTAATTAATATCAGAAATTTAAATATAATTTAGTTAAAATATACGCTGCAGTAAAATTATTAGAAGCGTTAATTTATAAATTAATGCGATAGAGGCATTTTTTTATTAATCATTGGCCATTTCAAAATCTATGGAGCTTCGACAAATCATAAATTTTTAACAATGACCAATCAAAAATATGGCAGTCAAGTCAGTCTTGCAATGTCTAAACTGAATGAGTCCATAAAATTTAAATAAGTCAAGATATTTATCTATTGTAAGTTTTTATAAACTACTACTAACTTGTCATTTCTTATATAGTACAGATAAGTTATCAAGTTAATTATCAGCACGATTACATTAATTACCTTTTTTGTAATATTAATATTTTAAAATCTGGCCAATTAATGTAAAAACTAACGCTTCTTATTATTTGTCCTTGTGTCTGACATACTATCATAGTTCAATTGAATACAGATCTATAACTTAATACTAAAATAGTAACTAAATCTTAAATTAATTCGAACGTGGTGAGTTTCATCACTATAATTATACATAAGGCCGGTAAACTAGCATTTAGATTATTTAGTGTTTTATAAAACCGTGACTAATCTAAAAGGAGCTTATCGATATTGTAATCTCATAACCAAAGAAAAGTATTACATAACTCAAGAAAATAATTGTTAAATTTTCCCTAAAAACAAGCAATTCTTTAACATAGGACTACACTATGTACTTTGACAGATTGCTAGGCAAGGATGTACTGATCAAATTCGATTTTTGATATAAATAGAAAATAAAGATTGATTATGGATTTTATTATAAATCCTTTACAAATCAGTCAGGGTTTAAAAAAACTTTATAACCTCGAACATTTATATCAAAGTCCTATATCTAATATAATATCGTAATAGGCATAAATAATCTTAATTTTACAACAGTATAGTGTTGACTTATGGACTTATATTTTTGGAATAATGTTGCAAGCGAATATGGACATGAGTTGCTATGCACTAGTATTAAATATCATTTAAAATAAAATGCATTCAGGAATAATTCATTAAAATGTTTGATATAAAATTAAAGTTATCCTATGTATGAGAATTTCGCTATAATTTCATGAGTGGAGAAATGTAATCATTTTTGTTAAGAGAATAGTAATCACTCTATATAGGTGTCGCCATCTATTAACGATTTATTTCACTAGTATGACAGTAATACAATTGTTGTGTTGTAGAATAAACATTGGCGGTCTCTCTCACTCCTCAAATAAACTTTATGTCTCTCTTACTATGAACGAGAAACAACAACTTGAATAAAACTATATTGTTAAAATTGATTGTTGTCACTTATGTGAATTAACTTTTTCTTAACAAAAGAAATCTAAGGTTAATGTATATACTATTCTCCTAACACAAATGAAGTTTTAAAAAAACTTATCCTACACATTGAGAGTACACTGGTTGTCGTAAAGAAGCACTTAAATATGATAGTCAAGTACGCTCTTTACTTGCAACGAGTAAAGCCACATAAAAGCATATTTATATGATTTATAATTCAATGGAGTACACTGACAGATGCTAATCGCATTGTCAAACAATGTTGCTACACTTATACAATAAATTCTCCGCTAGAAGTGATCCAGTTCAATGATAAAGTTTAATCTAATTATTATTTGCGCATAAGAACAAAACTATCCATAAGTCCAAAATGTATCCTTTTATAATATAGGAAAAAAAATAAAGGATATCGATAATATAAAAAACACTAGTGAAACATCGCGGAGAACTCATCACTTAAGTATGGCAACATTATTTAAGTGACATTAACATTTCAGTTTACTCCACTAAAATAATAATTAGACATTATATACAAACTTATGCTAATTTACTAAAGTTTACACGCGTTTTCAATATAGGCCTCACGTAGGAAGAACAGTCTAGGAAATTCGGTTTCACCATTTTGTAAAGGGCTGGTTTGAGGTTACCAGAAGACAAATAAACTAAATGTCATATTTGGTACAAATTTCAGGTTTATTTGTCCTCTCTGGTGAACTTCAACGGTTTAGCCCTCACTGTAACAGCGTTAGGCGTCCTTCAGACCTACAATATCATTGCATAAAACTATTGTATATGTGTACTGCATTGATTTGCCAATGCGCAATTATTGTATGGAAAATTTATGTTTTGTTAATATTGTGATAAAAAGTTTTACTACCACTACTGCAGCCTTATTTTATCATCAAACATATTGCTCGTAATTTTAATTCAAATCATTATAATATCAGTACGATCATTAAAAAAAAGTTGATTGGATGTCTGATTATTTTAATTGTACGCGTACTACCCAAAAACTTAAAATATAGACTTCTTAATCATCAATAAGTATATCAGAAGTCATCAATATTAATTTTGCATTTGAATAACACCATTTAGTCGAAGCTGTTTTTGAAGCTAGTGTCGAATCGTTGCACAATAATAGTATTGTGCAATATAATTGTAGGTAGGTATGGACGGCCTTAGATTAATACGATGTAAAAAATACAATTTTAGTATAAACTTACAGGCACTGTGTTACTAGCTTTAAAAGTCATAGCGACACGGACTCGAGGGTTGCACTGAATATTGTCTACATTAACTTTACATACGAATAATTGATATGTTTCGTTCCAATCGTCGACACAATCGGTAAAAGTTTATAAAATTCAGGCGGATAAACACACCCTGTAATAAAGATGTTGGCATCATTGGATCACAGTGCGCAGCCATTTCGTGATCCGAAAAGGGTTTTGAGTTGTGGCATGATTGTGGATTTGATATATAGAGATTGTTTTCCGGCTATGGAGTCTCTCTTGGCGTTTTTGACGTAGCGTTTGATACCAGGTTTGTGTATGAGGAATGCGTTGTTTAATATCATGAAGTCGTAATCCTTGACGCAGAGGACATAGCCCTGTAACATTAAACAATAAAATGTTATTTAAATATCTAATAACTATATATAAATTAAATATACTATTTTATATAAAATTACACTCTTGAAGAGAGTCTATTCCACTATAAGTGAAACACAATTATAGGTAGAAGTAGCAGTATAATTACGCTACTAAAAAAAGGCATTTTTAAATTATACTACTACTGCCTAGATCCAAGATTAACTCTTTTAAAAGTTTAAGGTTCTATATTTGTGACATATTAAAATGTAAAAAAAATGTTTTATTATCGAAAATCAAAACTGTTTTATTTTTCTTCCAGTAATGGACACCAACCAGTAAAAATATCCACAATCCATAAACCGTTCTTATTTATATAGGGGAAAGGAGGGACAATAATTTACCTCGGGACTTATTTAGAAGTCGATTTCTAATACAAATTTTTACTAAAAACGGGAATCAAACAAGTTATCGATCACGTAAAAGGAAATAAATCGTATAGACCGGTCGCAGTGATCAAGGTGTAGTTAAGAAAGATTTATTAGGCTTAGGTTATATTTAAGCTTAGCATATAAACAGTTCCTGACCTGAGTCATTTTATCCTTCTTCCCTTCCCAGCTGAGTCGCTCGTCGTAGTATGGGTCTTGATGTGTTCCTATAAATATTGGCTCCCAATGGACAAATTTCCCTCGTCGCTTGCCAACGTGGAACACGTCCATTTCTAAAAAAAAGTTAAACATGCTTATTATACTAATGATGTTTTTTTATGGGCAGAACTTTACAAAATTTAACAACTTATATTTCATTTAAATACAATGAAACTATAGTGGAAAATCAGAAGTACAATAATCAAATATTACGTGGACCTAAAGAGACCTTATTTACATCCCATAGAACACATTTTTTTTGTTTAGGTAACTTGAATGCCCTACCACTCATTTTTAACCTCTGGAAGGCGCCCCCTTGCCCCATATGTATTAAGGGCAAGGGGGCGCCTCTCTAAACCCAAACGCTTGGTCATAAGTCCAAGGCACTGCGCTGGGTTCCTGTCTGGATGCTAAGAGATTGTAACGTCTAGTTATATCCTGACCGTGTTGCGCACGTAGTTCTTTTTCTCTTTTTTTTAAACTTTATACTCTAAAATATATAAATAAAGTACCTATACATTAAAGTTAACATAGAATCAAAGAAGGTCGCATTGGTCGCATTCATCGTTATCTAAAAAAAAATATATAATAAATTATCAAGTGTCAACAAATCAATTCTACCATCTTCGACTTTTATGTTTGCTGTCGTTTTTATTTACATATGTTACTGTAAATAAATGTATCAATTATTTATAAACTATTTAACATACCCCGGCTTCGACTGGTGCAAAAAATCTTATAATTTTCAGTTATATCATATTATATACCCGCTAGAATTAGGACTTCTTCCGGGATAAAAGGTAGCTAAGTATTAATCCAGAGTATAATGGATCTGTGTGTCAAATTTCATTGAAATCCAAAACATACAAATCTTTGCTTTATAATATTAGTAAGATATGAGTTACGTTAAGCAGTAGCAAAGTTTATGCAAATTGGCGTAAGAATACAGTGGAGTCCGGTCGTTGAACTAACGCAATTAGAATGCCCCATACGACCACGCCTTAGATTCTCTTTATGGCATACTCCAGACCAGATTAATTGGCAACACAATAATACGCGTCAGATCGACCCAGTTTTATATCGACCAAAAAACTGCACTTTTTTATTAAAATTCCATCACGGTAACGTATCGAATGAATCTTTTCGTTACATGTCTAAAACACGAAAAGCAATAAGTGCTTTCATATTATTATTAGTAGAAGCAACACTGGCAGATATTTCTTATTTGTTTATTTTCTTAACATATAATACAACTATAAATTATATTTGTACGTAGAAAAAATTTAGGAAATTAAGGAAGACAATAACTTTTTTTAAGTTTTTATTTATTTGTGCGTTCGTATCTGTTTGAGCAACACGCAAATCAGATACGATTATTATAGTTGAATTGCTGCATCTCAGAGTTGAAATAATAGCTTTGTTTCATTTAAGTCGAGATTCAGAATAAAGTTATTATTAAATCTTGGGAACACTTTATCCAGAGACAGAAGAGTGTGTGAAGACAATGCTGGACGGTATAATAAAAAACCTTAGCCTTTATCACTATGGAATAAAACAGGAGAAAAAATTTATAGATGTCAGAAAAGTGTGTTGCTTTAGACCTAAACTAACAGTTTAATTCTAACATTGGGATGAGTATTATACGGAACAATAGGCAATACTCTAGAACAACCAGTCAATCTCCTTTGCGTTTTGTTTAATATACATGACATTGATTACGTTGTGCATACATCTTGTTCGCATCTGGAAGCCATAATCGAAGAAAAAAGTCACTCAAGTTATTAGGCGTTATTAATGTACAAGTTTCTAAACAACACTTTAATAAGTGTTAACAAAATTAGGACGCATCAAAAAATAAAATATTCAATTGCTTCATTTTTAAACATAATAATTTCGCGGGATTTGTCATCAAATATACAATTGCTGCCACGAAAAGCTGATAGAATACTTAGTAGTGACAATTTAGACATCCATAATTACACGGAATCGTGGCTTTCTGTTACTTTTGCGAAAAATTTGAATATCAAACGGCAAACTGAGGAATTCGTCTGCCAGTGTTGTCACATTACCGTAAGTAGTTATTAATGGGACAAATTTTGAATACAGACGATGTGTATTAGTTTGGTGTGAGACATTATGTCAACAAATCGCATAGAGATTCTTTACCTGTCTCATTTTACGAAATTAAATATCGAATTACTCTTTGAAGGTATAATGACCAATATAAACCATATAACCAATCCAACCGCAAAATTAAGTTTGTCAACTTTGTACCGAAGCCTTGGGTTTGTTTTTATTTTTTTTATCGGTGTATGTATACTTACGATTAGTTTCTTTTGCGTTCATCCACTGCTGTCCTTGGGGTATGTTATGGCAGTTGGGGCAGACGAATTTGTGAAACGGTATGGCGGTTTTATTCGCCAACATCGCTTGGAGCTCCTTCTTTGTCGATGGCACCTGTTACCAAATTATTATTATTGCAGAAACTACCAAAATACTTATTGTTCTATAAAATGCTTAAATAAAATTCAATAAAATCAGCGTCATCTATTTTGTCTTTGTTTCTACATTGACATTCACACAATAACTGCTGTAAAAAGCAGTACAAAAGCCATAGAAGAAGGGGAGAAAAAGTAGAATTCAAGAAAAAATAAAATTTCTGTTTAATCATTTTTCCCCTAACCTAACCTTGCACTTTTCACATAAGTTCTGAAAACAATTTGTAATGATATCTAATCAACAAAACTAATATAACTATAGTATAGTAAATTGTTCTTTACTTGACTCCAATAATAAACAAAGATTGGCAACAATTTGGCATTTCATAGTTCTTTAAATTAACAAAGACTGCTTCGGTGTCGTGATATGTGAGGGACTCGGATTTATTTTTATCTTGGATCAAGTAAAGAAAAACGGACATACTTAAATTTAATTGAAATATAGTTGGACACTGTATTTTATAGTAGCACTGAAGCCATCTATTTATTAGTAGATCAATGAAACCAAATATTTGCTTTTCATGTTTATAAAAACTCTAATACTTATATTTCGTCTAAGTTACAGTAATATTTCATGATTCAAAGTAGGTGAGCGAAAAATAGAGATTTTACGGATATTATTCACGCAATAATTGCATACTGACCTATAAAGCAACTAATTGGGATGAAATACGTCTTATACTGTATTATTTATTTACTTCTACAAAATATTGGTAATACGAATATATGATGATTTGAGACCATATAGACTATACAGTTAGTCAAGTTTAAATCACACAAACTACTGAGGTTTTTGTACATACAGGGACATGACATAGATTACTTTTTAGCCAAAAAACAGGTTTCAAGAGGGTTTAAAGTTTGTATGGGAAAGAAATCAAGAAATATAGTAATACGTAGTGTTAAGTGTTCTATTCTTCAATCAATTAATAGTATGAAATATAGTTGTAAATAAATTAGTCAATAACGGGTTCTAATACGTTGGAATCAAATCGGAGATCGCTCTTTTTTACAATGTTCCTAGTCAGCGTATGTAAACAAAGCATATAGCATATAGTATATCGTATTTGAAGTTTTAAATCAAAATCATTAGACTATTTACTATTTTCGTTTTTCTATACTTGACTCTCGGTCTCTACTCTCTTTGAATAAACTAATAAAATGAATGAAAGTGTAATATGTGATCGAATCTATTTTGTTGATGTAATGGGTTAAATAAAGAAAAATGTAAAATTATATTGTAAAATATAGCGTACTACTTACTTGAACCTTATCACCAACTTCAAATATGCTTATAGGGAAAACTCTAGGTTTACTCGACGAGCTTAATGGCTTAGCGTTTCTGGCAATCATATTTAGGAACCTGGGTACTAAATTAGGACTAGGATATAGCTCTATGTCTGAAGGCAGTATGAAATGAGTGACTGCAGCCTCTCTAGCAATATTACGAGCAACGTTGACTGGGTATAGGAGGTTTTTAGCTTTCATGTATGTTGAGTTCGCGTTTACGTCGAACGGAGGTTTTGCTGTGCAGTTGTATGGCGTTTGCAGGAATGAGTCTGGATTTGGTATCTGTAAATAATATAAAACTAGTAAATTATACATTACTAAACTTTGAAACAGGACTCAGAACAATAATATTAATACCAATCTTCAGTCCCGCTAAGTAAATTAAATTATGTTAAAAATGTCGAATAGGTACAAGTTTCAGTTAGAGACACTGTGGCATGGTATTAGCAATTCTTTTTATTATGCATATTTTTACTAAATTAATTTATTAAAACTTAATTAATTTAATTTTTAAATGTAATTTCATAATTATACGGTATTTTTTGTTTATGATAATGAATCTGCGATAAAAACTAGTAGTTTGTGTGCAACAATATTTACTTCGATTTAAATACATTTTATTCCACTTACCGAGCTTGGCATGTGTTTGTTGGAGAAGAAAATGTGGAAGGTGACGAACTGCTTGATGAGCTCATTGCCAAGACAATCTCGCAAGTATCTGATGCTGTTCACCGTAGGAGCCAGGTCTGCTCCTGGCGCGTGAATAGCAAGACTTACTGGAGCCATCCATCTGAAATAAACACATTAATTTTAAAAATAATAGAATTGACAAAAATCTGTCTGTTTATATTTTAAACTCATTTGGTTGTGGGATTGTGTAATAAACTAAAATCGGTCATGCAATGGGTAATAAATAAATAGTTTAAACTATTTATTTATTATTATATTACTATAGACGCACTACGGCACCAGTAATGGTAACGAAATCAATACTAAATGAAAAAGATAGAACTTGTAGTATGAAGACGATTTCTTATTATTTTTCTTCTTTTGTCAGTTATCATCTCTTTATTCAAACAATTTTTGCCTACTTAGACTTAATACTTCAGCTAGAGTTTATCAGAGTTTACAAGAAGTGCTTTTGACACTAATTAAACTCAACAACTTATATATATATTCATGAATAGTGTCATGTTAAATACTGCGGAGTTCACTATTCCATATTCAGTCCATAAGTTAAATTCAATCAATATTATAAATGCAAGAGTTCGTAAGTATCGAGAGGTTTAAGGATTTTTGTTACTTTTTCACACAAAAAATACCTAATGGATTTGATTAAACAGATGAAACTTTAAAGCCAGTAATACACCTTTTACATTAGAATAACGGTTCGGCTACAATTTATAAAGAGTTTGTATGATTTAGCCATAATATAACGATAAGTATCAAATTGTTGCTACTGTACGACAACTTTTTACCAACCAAACGCGCGGACGAATCCGCTGGTGGAAGCTAGTATGAAAATAAACACAAGACTTCTATGTTTTAACTCAATCAAAGATGAGAAGATGATGAGAGTTGGACGATTTAAAAACTTATGAACAAGGTTTTTAAATTGTCCATAACTGAGGTGTTTACCATACCTAGAATAGGTTAGAAAGGACTATATCGTGACTGGCAAGGAATTAATTTAGCTTTAATCAATAGAATGTCTGTTCTAAGCGACTGGCTTGCGTGTCTAACATCAAATACACCTTAAACCTATCTGATTAGTAAACCAGTTCATTAACAATAAATAGAATTGTTTACTTGTTGAATTTGTGTTCTAAACCTTAAATAAATATGTTTCTATTATAATATTAACAGATATGCTGTGAAATATATAAAAAAGCTTTCCTACTTTGCTTGAGAAATTTCACAATTTAGTGCTTTGCAGACTCTCATTAAGTGGGCACAGAGTGACTTAAGTGTACTTATATGTCTCTTTGCATTTTGGAACTCATTTGCTCAAACTATAAGCTAATAAAAATAGTTGCAAAAATTTAAAAAAAAAAGGTATAATCTTACTTCTTACTAACGTTATAAATGTGAAAAATTGTATGTTTGGATGTTTGGATGTTTGTTACTCAATCACGCGGCAACGGCTGAATGGATTTAAATAAAATTTGGCACAGAGATAGTTTATAACCTGGATACTTTTTATCCTGTATAAAATTCAGAATTCCCACGGGATAATTATAAAATATGTTAACTGTCGTAAGCGCCTGATTATTTTTATTTAGAAAACATATATAGAGAATTAAGTTTTTTTTTTGATAAATCTGAGTATTATACGTGGTAAACAGCACCCGTGCGAAGCCGGGTTGGGTCGACTAGTTCTATTATATACCAAGAAAAGTTCTGTCACAACATTAAAAACGTAATGCGTTTCTAAGTACAAAGATATCCATAGAGTAAACACGTTTGCTAATATTTGAAAAGCGATGACATTATCTATGTTAAACATTTCACACTTTCCCAACGTATCTGTGAATTAAATTATACCTAGTTTAATAAACAATTATATAATACAGTTGTGTAATACTATATAGTAAAAAATATGTTTGTATATGTATGGAAAATTTGTTCATTCTTTATATATGCAGTTCTCAGTTAGACTTCGTTCGCGTAATCCGCTCCTAAGGGTCGTAGCGAGAGCCTATGGCTTCCCTCATTATATGGACTAACCAACACAAAAAATATTTTTCAATTCGAACCAGTAGTTCCTGAGATAAACGCGTTCAAATAAACAAACTCTTCAGCTTTATAATATTAGTATAGATAAGTTCAAGATTTAATTTATAGATAATTATATTTAATTGTTCTAAATTCCTACAATAAACATTGTCTAAACAAAACAAAAACTCGAAGGCGGCTGGACCAATTCGGGTAATTTTTTTTCAACCAATTACTTGAATTTTGTCGACGATGACGACGTGGAAAGTTTTTTTTTAAATCATCCCTTAAGGGGGTAAAATAGGGGAGGAAAGTTAGTATAAATTCTAAGCCAAGCGACGCTGGGTCGGTTAGTATTAAAAACCCTGCGAAATCGTGACGGGTCTCTAGGATGTCCTAAAACCAACTCCTGGCTCATCAAAAATCAGCCCTATCAAAAAAGTAAAACAAAATACTGTGTATATTTAGATTTTATTACGGAATATTTACAAGTGAATCCACAACAGGAAGCTAGTCTAATTTAATATAATTAGTCGCGTACACAGGTGGGGTGAGGGCAGACGAAACTATAGCTATAGATCCCGTACTGTGGGGTCTAGCTGTTAGATCAATAATCCGCACCTCGTTCACTTCTTCGCCATTATTTAGGGGTGCCCACTTTTTATTTGTCTACTAGACTATATAATTAGCTATTGAAATAGGTAGGTAGGTAGGTAGGTAGGTAGGTAGGTAGGTAGGTAGGTAGGGAGGTAGGTAGGTAGGTAGGTAGGTTTATATATAGATATATTATTTATACATATTGTTTTAAAACGTGAGGTGTTTTGAAAACTCTGATCTATTGATGATGATGTAGACGGGTGTAAGCATTTTTTGACTAGTTAACATACATATACAATGTATGTTAACACACAGATACTTTATCTAGGTTGTTTAACATATAGGCTATTTTTTATCTCGGAAATATTCTGAGTTCCTTTAGGATAGCGCCTAAATATATTTAGTTAACAAAAATATATTGAGAATTAAATGTATTTTGATAAAGATAAATTAAAATGCAACCGTGCGGAGTCAGGGCTGGTCTACTTGTGTCGTATATATACAGGAACTATTATAAAATATATGTGTGTCAATATTGAAATTCGTTCAGTCATTTTAAGGAATTGAGGAAGGAGGAGGAGCTTGTCCTATATTTAACACTAGTGAGAATAAGTAAGATTTATTTTTCGTGATAAATATAATATTGCGTTTATCTGTCATATGAGAAATACTGTCTAAATATTTATTGTACAGATACGAGAGGTGAAATGATAAGATTTCCCAATTTCGAGGTCTTGAAAAATAATTTACGCGTAGGATATATCACAATAATTATTACTGCTTTTATAGTATTTTATTTTCATAATTAGTTACTTAAATAGCAACACTGTTGTAATAGTCTGACGAGTAATTTCATCGAGTGAATATTGTCTACATTGTAGTAGCATAAGATTTATTGTCATAATTGAGAGAAGAAATGATACCCAGTACTGTACAGCAATACGTATACACTCGCAATTCAGACAGAGTCAAGCAACGTCTTGGACTTGCGACCACGGTGTAGGTTTAGAAGGGCCCTTTTGTTATAACAACGCTCCCCGAACACGGGTGACCTTGACCATTACACTCACTACGAGAACCACCAGTATGGCTGACTCTAACCTATCGTACCAAAGAATATATGCTGTCTAATATGGGGTGTACCCGCGAATAATAATTAATAAGCAATGTTGCTAGCATTATTGAAGATAGTATACGTAAGGCTAAGTTTAATATTCTTAAAAATGTATTTAGTTTTTAAAAGGCTTAAAAACTGGTCTATAATCAGTTCACACGGTCCTTTGGTTAGCACTTGGTTCACTCGTGGGATCCAGTAGAGTCAACAAGGCTATGTTTGAAGATTTAAGCATTGTTTCAAAATAACTTGACACTCACAGCAACACTGTTTAGAAAATAGTGATTTACAGATCGATAGATTAATACTGTAGCTGATTAGGTTATTTTGATGATAATGATGCTACCGTAGATAAAATGATACTTCTATATCTAAAATATAAATCAGACTAAGCTGCAGCAAAATTATTATTATAGCAAGATGAGTTTTATATACTTTTCCATTTTCGTATAATGTAATTAATCAACGGTAGGCTATAAAATTGTTTTTTTAACTTCGCCAATGATGTCGAAATAATGCATGGTCGGGCCCTCGCGACCTGTATTTTGTTGGGCTTTTTTATTAATACAAATCATCATTAAAATTAAAAAACACAGCTAGTTGCTCAAAGAGAAGCTGAGGAGATTTGCCACGAGTGTGGTGCGGCGTCGGACACTGCGGAACACACACTTG
>JAOPUB010032822.1:0-11018 GCA_027564055.1 Neptis clinioides
CTGTCAGAATATTAAGAGATCGTAACGTCTAGTTATATTCTGACCGTATCGTGCCCCGTAGCTCTTTTTCTTTCCTATTTTTTACTTTATGCTCTAAAATATACAAAGGTATAGATTTTACATGACATTATATTAATAGAAACTGTCACACTGGTGTGTTTATTGTATTACCTATTTTTAGGTTACGACAAGTTTTATTAGAATCTATTTTGACCACTCCAAAGTAGTCAAAACAGCTACCAATTACGTCACAACGGAAGTTGTAGTTAAATGTCAAGCAGATGTGTTACGGATATTTAATAATTGTATAACGTTTGAAAACAAAATGTAATCCAAATTAAAAATTGATTATTTAGTTTGTATCTAGTATTTCAGATACTATTCTCGAAAGTATTTTGTATCTGGTATCTGAAATACTTAGTTTAAAATTATGTTGTATTTTGTATTTCAAATACTTTGTACATTTCTGGTCAGATAAATGGTCAATTGCTGAAATATTCAATTGAACATATTTTGAAGATTATATCATAGTTTTTTTTCAAATGTATATAACTGTGAGAAGCCTTGAAATAACAATGGGAAATTGTGTTCAGGCTTGTTACGTATAACAGCCATCTTGGAAGATGACCAATCAGTTAAAGATGTTCAAGGTGACATTAACATTGTCTTTTATTTACTTTAAAAATAACACAAAATATATCTTTCTCTCTTTTCTTCATAGACTAACAATCATTGTTTGTGACTGTATTTTTAATTTAGTATATTTTAGAGTATAAAGTCCAAAAAAGGAAAAGACCACGAGCTACGGGCACAATACGGTCAGGATATATCTAGATGTTACGATCTCTTAAGATTATGACAGGAACCCAGCAGTGCGTTGGACTTGCGACCAAGTGTATAGGTTTAGAAGGTCTTTTACAACACTCACCTTCACTGTTAAGGTTCTCTGTCCAAACACAAGGCTAGGTTCACATAAGGCTAACCTAATCTAACGTAGTGTTTACGTAACCACGTGGTCTCTACATTGTAACTACTGTATTATGATTTGTTCTCATGGATAGTCCTTTGTGCCGGATGGATGGTCCTTTGTGCCGGATGGATGGTCCTTTGTGCCGGATATCGTAGTTTTTAATTTACTTAGGACGTTAGATGGTCCTGTAAGCTACTATATCATACTTTTACAATTTAAAAAAAGACTTATTATTACAATACTTTAATGACAGTCCTAATGAAACGACTAGCGCATTAAGACTTTATATAATTGGTAATCCTGGATTGGCCCGGATGCAATTTCCCACATCTATCCTTAAATTTATCAAAAATCTCGATATATTGTTGCAAAAATCCTTTATTTAATTTTGCACTTACGAAAGTAAACAAATTTTATCGTTATCCCGCGGAAACTCTTATTTTTGACGGGATATATGTTAATCCAGGTTATAAAGTATCTGTGAGCCAAACTTTTTTAAATACTATTCTTCTATAATATTCACACTTTAAGTACATCATTGTTTTTTTTTCTTTTCTGTTACTTTACGTTATACTTTTAATTTTTTTTGTCGGAAATCTATAATATGTGTGTATTATGTACAATAAAGAGATTAAATAAAAAAATAATAAATAAACTTCTTAAAGCAAGATAGTCCTTCGAGCCGGATATTACGGTTATAAATATATTTAATAAGTTACTATATTTTATTTATCAGTTAGACGGTGTTACTAGTGAAATCTTTTACTGAATAATTGTAGTAAGATGGTCCTTCGAGCCGGATATCATTATTATGATATTTTTTTATATCTATATTCATTACGAAAGTATTAAATATAACTAAATTTTCCACTAGCCGACCCGCCCGCGCTTCACTTCGAGTATTTGAAATAAAATTATAATCCATATGCCTACAGGTTAACCGAACTAATGAACAGACCAAACGAGAAAAGAACGAACTTACCGGGTGAACTAAGCGGACCGAAATAAACAAAACCGATAAGAACTCAACGAACTAAACGAATTGAACAAAAACAAACCGATCCAAACGAACGAACTGAACCAAAATAAACCATACACCACTACTTTATGATACTGACATGGCCATATCTTTTTAAATAGTTTAAATATGGCAACATCACATAGCCTATGTCACCCGGAAAGGTTTCGATAGGCGAAAGAATTATCAAAATCGGTCCAGTAGTTTTAGATCCTACTCGCAACAAACAAATCTTTCCTCTTTATATAATGGTGTGAATTAGTTTAGGTGGTCCTTCGGGCCGGATTTTT
The DNA here is from genome assembly GCA_027564055.1 of Neptis clinioides. NCBI lineage: Eukaryota > Metazoa > Arthropoda > Insecta > Lepidoptera > Nymphalidae > Neptis > Neptis clinioides. Next base: position 2,279 of record JAOPUB010032822.1, read on the forward strand.
ATAAATTTAAGAATTCTCCAGATTAAGCATCGTTCGGTCAATCCATTCGTCACACTATTTACACGGTTTTAAAATTTAAAACGAGTTTATTTTTTATAGGAAGTAAAACAAACATTGCGATTATTAATAGATTGTTTTAACGGCTTCGTCGAACACGATAATTAATGTATAGATAATTTTAAAGATCCTTTTATGGGTTTCCACACGATTCTGGTAGTGGGAGGATAAATGAAGGTGACATTGGGTTGAAGCAAAGGAAATGATTGTATGAGATAATATCCTTGTTGATTAGTTTATTTAAAAACTAGCCGACCCGTCCCGGCTGTGCTCGAGAGCATTACCATGCGTTACTATGAAGCTAGATTCCTATGAGCAAATATTTTTCGCTTCTATTTTATAATAAATAATAATAATAGGTGCTTAGGCTTCATCATCATCATCACAACTCTTCCATGGCCCACTGAGTCGGGTCTCCTCCACAGAATAGGGAGGCGGTTAGGCCATAGTCCACCACGCTGGCCCAGTGCGGGTTGGTGGACTTCACACACCTTTAAGAACTTTGAGGAACCTAAACTCATTAATAAGAAAGTATTAATGAGCTATACGACAAAGTAATAATTAAAGGACCTTAATAACATTAACTTTAGAAAGAAGCCGAGCGGAGCTTAGGGCTTTCGGCCTATTAGCAGGTTTTAAGACCTTATTGCATGTGAATAATCTAAGATGATAATTTGCAACAGTATCAGATTTAATTAATCTAAATAAGAATTATTTAACAACTAGACAATCAGAGGTTACTTAAATACAAATAAGATTTTTTGGATTGTAAAGGATTTTTCATAATAATTATTCTAGACTAGCAACCCTCACTTCGCCGAGGTGTATACAAATCGACGTCGGACGTTGAATCTTTGTTCTATAACTAGCTTACCCGTCCTCCCTTCATTAAAATGTATAAGACTACTGAGAAAAGTTTTATCAGTATCGATTTAGAATTTTTACCTTAAAACTTACTACTTTTACCCTACTACTACCCTGTACTCACACGAGTCTCAACTCAAGTTTTAGCGAGACTAACGAACAGTAATTCATTCAGAACATTGATTTTTGCGTATATATATAAAGAGAATTCATTTTAATTTATATTAAATTCATTTGAAGAAATACAATAAATTAAAAATTTAAATAACATAAAATATTATGTGCCGTTCATCTAAATAAATAAATTAAAAACGTCCGTCTGTGTCGAGCAGTCAACTCAACGGTAATGGCGCCGGCGCTCTTCAAGCATCAGTAAGATCCTGGTATGTGTACACACACCAGGTTTGACAATACAAATAATATTTCATAACTTTAAACTCCTAACAATTTATGAACTGATTTCGAAGTTTATGATGTAAAATAATTCCACTGCAACCTTCAGATGGAATCCAGGAATTTTTAATACTTAAATGAAGAATTCCACCAATAATTTCCAGAGCCAGGAAAAATATTTAAAAAAATGTTACTCTACCCTCTCTGTCAGTCCCATTCATTCCAGTTTAAATTAATATCTCATTTCCATCGAATTCCATTAAGCTGTTTATGTATTTGAGGTCACCGTTAATATCGAATTGATTTTAATGGTACCTTTGAAAATTATCATTTTAACACGAAAAGTAAAAGCATAACAGATATTTTTATTAAGCCGCCTATATAAAATAAACCTTTTACCTTTCTTTACAATGAAAAGAGTCTCTCGAGGATATGTGAAGCCGCTTGTACCATATGTATGTTCGCTTAGCCTTTAGCCAATAACTAAATATTGTGAAACAATAATCGCAGCAGCCGAGAAAACAAATAAGAAAAATCCTTCGCAATTTAACAGCAAATAAAATAAACATAATGAAAAATATATTTAACACATAAGCAATAAAATAAAACAAAAATCGCAATTGCGCCAACAATAAGAAATGAAAGTTTTTTATTTTGTATTTTTATATAAAAATGGCTTTATGTTTGTTTGTCTCGCTGAAACATTAGAACAGCTGATTCGATTTGGCTAATTTTTATTTCGAAATATTTCTGGGGGCCAGGAGAAAATTTAAACGGCGAGTAAAGCTAAAATGATTTTGAGTAAACTTTTAGGTGTAATTCAACACACCTTCGCAAAGCAAGGACGGGTAGTCTCTAATAATTTGTATACTATCACAAAGCTGCAAGTCAACATACAAAATGTATTAATTAGTTCATTGATATCACAACAAAACCTAGACAGATCTCGATGAAATTTGGAATTTAGAGGTTGGAAAAGGACATAAGTTTATTTTATTGTAAAAAAGTGTTCAAGTTTGTTTTAAAGTTCGTCACATATAAATTTCATCCGAGCAAAGCCAGTGCGGGTCTTAGCTAATATATATTTATTATTATTAAAGCTAGTATACATAACAAACGACTTTGCAGTATTTTCCCATCCAATGACGATACGCAGCATTTGATTTAAAACCGCAATTCCCACATGGTCACCTTACATAGCGTCTGCGATGCGCATGACTTTCACAATGCCTTTCGTAGTTTCTCGCACTTTTCTAAAGTTAAAATTATATGTATTGGTTATTATGTTTAATGCTCGTTTTACTTCAATTTTCATATTAAATAACTATTAGAAAAAATAATAAGGTACGTAAATTGAGCCATCCATAGTTAACAGATTTCAAGTTATGGTTTCCTTAGTATCAATCTTAATTATTCTTATAATTACATTAACATAAATTATAGAGATATTTGGGCTATATTTTAATGCAGTAAAATAAATATTTATTTTCAATCAATGCAGTAAAATATAAATATATATTCTGACCTGTTATAAAAAATTGCAAATATCTTTTTCTTATAAAAGTTAGATAGTAAGATACTATAATGATTGTTAAATATTGGACAAGATAACAGTACATAATAGTAAAATTTTATTTATATGATTTTTGGAAATAAGCGCTCAAATGTAAGTATATTGATTTGAAGTAGAAAATATTGATACAAAAACCACTTTTCCCCAGATTAAAAAAAGATAACATTCAAAGAATACCTAAGCCTCAACTAGACAATCGTGTGATTTTTGAATAAGATTTTATATATAAGAATCTCGTGTATAGTGAATAGAGTTTGTTATCGAATTCATTCTAAAGGATTTGACAGATTTTTTGTGTATATTTGGTAAGTTGTACCCTTATGTGAAAAGGGTGGAATACTCGAGAAAATAATTTATAAAGCAAAACTAATCTAACTATAATGGAATTTATTTTAAGTCGGATGTCACGAATACAAGTTGTTAAATAAACATGTTTTAGCCCAATAAAGCTTGGACGGGTCGGTTAATATTACTACCGATTTCATAATAATATTCGAATCTATCAGACCTGTAAATTAGTATATTACTGTCAATGTTATCATAATTGTACGTAATATCGGAATTATCCAATTTTCAATATTAAATTAACATTTAAATTTTCCGCAACACTGTTACCAATTTATATTTTAGATATATAGAAAATACATGATTGATGATACATCAACAATACTAAAGATTAAAGATTTTTATGGATTGTTTTAATTAAATTAGCAATCTCCAAATTGGATATCACCGGAGGAGTTATCGATGTTTGGTGAGATATCCTAAGTTCCCTAAATTTATCCCTGTATCCCTGTTTGTTTGCAATAAACTCGAAAAATTCTGCGCTGATCTTCATGTGGTTTTCATCAATAAACAAAGTGATTTTGTGTAAATTGTTTAAAATATGAAGATTTGGAAATTTCCGCCAAAATATCCATTTGATATTACCCTTCTGAAGCCAGCGTCGCTAATATATATGATCTTACTAATATTAATAATATACATAACATTAAACTAGCCAACCCATCCTGACTTCGCCTGGGTGCAATTGAGCAAAAATTATTTTCCTTCTATTTTTTAAATAATAGCAAGCCTATGTTAGTCCCTATAACATCACAAGTCCCGTTCAAATTGGTGCAGCCGTTCCACAGATTAGCCGGAACAAACAGATGGACAGACAATTTTTTTTTAATGCTATTTTGTCGTTCGTATCGAGTTATACACCACGGTGAACCTAGTAAAAAGTTATTATTTTAACATTACAAACAGACACTTCAATTAAATTTATACGTCTTGATATGAAACTATATGTGATACTGTATAACCTGGATTAACATATAGGTTACTTTTTGCTATGGAAAAAATCAGAGTTAAAAAATGAGGTAAGGCTCTACCTATAAGCGAATAAAACCTGCTTAGTGATCTACACATCAAATAAGTTTGTTTAATATTTAAGAATGCGTATTCCGAGCGATAATCTTTTCGAGTTTATGAACGTTAAAAGCAAGCGTATTGTAAAGGATAATAATAATGTGTTACGTCACACGGACGGTCATTCTATTATGGTATTTCTGTCGGTGAGTCATCAGCTATGCCGTGCCGGTTTGTGGGTCTCCTATAGGGTTTGTACAAAACAATACTTAAAACTATTTGCTTAAAGTGACCATGTTTTCACATAAACCAATATTTGAATTGCAACTTGTACTAATTTTTGGTATTTATTGTAAAATAAGTTTAAGTTTAAGAAATTTATCATTTAAGGAAGAATATATATCGTTCCATTATTGATAATAATGCATTTATCATTTTAATAAATAGTGTTGTAACAAAAACATAACACATAATCATGTAATAAAATGAAACTTAATGGTACAATCAAACTAATTTTAAGTATAATAGATATAGGCCTTAATAGAGGTCGACAGTCACTGTGAGTCCAGCGATAGTCGCTAGACGTATATTTCAACTTTGTTTGATTTTAGATTTTTACTAAAGGTATATCAGTTAATTAAAATTTTGGTTTGGTCAATTACATTACAGTATTCCACGAATAATTGACAACCCTATATATCGGTACAACGGTCACAGCCGCAGCAGTTGTGTGATAATACACGCAACATTCACAAATAAGCGCCCTCGCACATACATATCTACAGCCATAGTACAATACGCATTATATCGTAAAAATATATATCTGATAGTAACATGTTTGTGATAACAAACATTAATTGAAAGCATCGAAAACTAGTTGAAAACATTATTCAATATTTCAATTACAAAAAATATAATTAAATTGTGTAAAACTACGAATCTCTTTAGGATAAAAAGTAGCCTGTGTCTTCCTGTACAATTCAGCTTATAAAGTGTCTGTTGTCATAAAAATCCGATCAGCCTTTTTTATGAGAATGAGTTCCCAAGAATCTAAACATAAACTTTTATAAATATATTAGAATGCAGGTAAGCCATAAAATCAAGCAATACTTGAAACTTATGACCCAGTACAATTGCGTGATCATTTTTGAACATTACTATACTTAGACTACTATGGAAAATTCCGCTAATATTATAAATTGATCTATAAAATCTACAACCCTATCAAACATTATCATTATATTTACCAGCAAAAAAAAACGTTTTTAACGGAATTTGTAATCCTTACTCCAAAAATAACGTAAATATTTATATGTAAGCATGTGAAGATAAATATGGACTAGAAAGGGCCGAAAACACTTGTAAACTTAAGGAAAGAACTACTTGAAAAGATTTTTAACAGGTACATTTTATATATCTTTCGTCACCATACTGAATCTGGTCATCGCTTACGTTCTTTAACGGACAAGGCCAATGCATTTTGTATAATAAAAACCACGCACGGCCTTTTACGTTTAATGATTTCACATGAATGCATTTCGATTAGTCATACACGAAACCTGTTTGCAAAAAGAATAAACGTTTTAAAGTTTAAAACTCCAATCTTATATATAAAAATCTCGCATCCGTAGTGTTTGTTATTGAACTTCTCCGAGATTGCTTCACCAATTTTTATGATTTTTTTGAGAATACTTTATAGATCTGGGTATAGGTCGTAGGCTACTTTTTATAACCCTAAGCGATGAGGATCTTCTAGAAATAATGTATATGGCAAAACAACGTTTCCTCAGTCATCCAGTAATAACAACAAGAAACTAATAGAAAAAATTAATACGTGAAGCTGATACTGGATAGACTTTATAATGACAGTGACGCCAATAGCTTCCCCCATTCACGTCATTTTCATGAGACAGTTTCTATGAAGATAAAGTGGAGTATTTATAAAATATTTTAATAATTTTTATTTAACTATAGTATATAGTACTATAGACCAGCTTCGAATATGCACAGATGCAATTTATCATGTAATCAACAAAAAATTTAATAATATTTAAAGTTTGCATGGTTGAAGAGATTGTAATAAAATTTAACATCCACATACTTTTTATCCTAGTTAATATTTAGGTATACTGCTTTTTATTATGTAGATATTCAAGGAGGGATAATGATAAAATATATAATATTTATTGTCTTAACCACCTAAATGTTTTTATTCTCACAGCAATTTTTGGTGTTGGAAAATTCGTGCAGTCAGTTTTGTATGACTGAGCAACAATCATACAGATATCTAAACTTGCAAACTTTTATGCTTATTATGTACTCGTAAGTAATAATAAAGATACGCTAACTTCTCAGAAGTCTGAGGCACTACTGGGGTTTCTATGTTTGTTATTAGTATTATATTTCTATCACCGATGTGATAAATTAAAACACTGAAAGCAGCACACTCTCAACTTAAATCGAGTTAAAACTAAAAATAAAGTTGTACATCTAACGCCATATTATCACGTCCACTAAGTGAGTTACTCCATCATGGTGCTCGCCTCAATAATATGATTCCGCAGGCTTCGCAGCCTATATTAGATTTGCTCTCCAACGAGTTAAAACTTATATCAAAAAATATATATAACTAGCATTCACTTATCTACAGGATTACTTGACCGATGAATAACGTGGAATCTTAATTCTGTAACAGATTTTGAAAAGAGCGTCTGTTAGGTTTCTGGCAATTCTTCTCAACAGTTAATTGGCTTTCCGAGTTGAAGTTTTATACAAAAAGACTGGTTCAAAATATGAGTTGAAATTCCAGCCTTAAAGATTACTTGAGAGTTAACGAATCTAGACTGGATATACACAGAAGATATACATTATTTTTTATAACATCACTCAAATAATATCTCGTAATCGGGAAGCTAGCAATCTTTTGATTAAAAAACAGGCAACGTGCCAAAAAACCAAGTCGGTATTTACAGACAGTTTGTTTTTACTATTTGTCATTTAAAAAATTATGTATTATATCTATAGACCATTGACTTATACATTAAGTAAAGATTTGGGGAATAGTCGCGAAAATAATTTCCTGCCAACATTCATAAGTAAAAGGGAACTAAAAATGCTATTACAATTCACCAATTATATTCGGAATATCGAATATTCAGTACGTCTCCTCCTACATCATTTAAGCAGTAATTTTCATAGAGGCAACGGAAAGAGACGCGTTGCCGCCTTACGCTTTACTCAACTTGAAGAGAATTATTTTTTTACGATTTACAAATTATATCAATGGTTACAACACTGACTTTGTAATTAATAGAATTTTTTTTTAATCCCTGACCTAACCGTATTTTGAAATTGCAATAGACGAAATAATGGCGGAATAATGTAATTATTCAGGGCGTAGTTACAAGTATATATCGACAGAGAATCTAACTATTGCGTTGTTATGCAATTATAGAAACCGAAGAAATGCTTTGCACTAGGTTAGTTTTTTCACTAACTTGATCTATAAAATTACTTATCAAACTTCCTGTGATAAATAATGACAGGAGTACAAAATAGAACTGTTAAGTGTTGTCAAGTAATAACATGAGTGATTTTAAGCAATAACCTAACCTAAATTTATTTTATTTGTCATTTTAACGAAATTGATTGAGTGTTAGAATTTTAACGTCTAAAAACTTCATTATCATAGGAAATTGTTATAAAATTGACATAATTATCTAAATGATTATGTTAAATTTATTTACTTCGGTGACCTTTAGCATTCTGTGCAAAGTGGCAGTAAAAAGTAGTTAAGATATTACTCCACTAGGTCGCAAAAACTAACTACTTCAACCTTGCTCTAGAATCTTTCACTCCGAAAAGTCACCGTTGTAATGGGAAATTTTCTAAAATATTCTTCTAGTATCTCCATGTTTATACAAACATGTCTGTTTTTAATCTATATAAATAAAAAAAATCAACTCTACGAGTGTCTGTACATAACTCCAGAACGACTGCATTAAATAGAATTATCCTTTTTTTATTCTTATTAGTCATTTACAGGAAAAGGTGAAAAAAAGTGAGTTTAAAAAGATATTTGGATGTTAGTTAATCACCTAAATGCGGCTGAACCTGATATCTATGAGCTGAACAGATTTCAATAATATTTAGGACCCAGAAACTGTATAATATAGGTTATTTTTCATCCTGGAAAAGGTCATAGTTACTGTGGGACAGCAAAAATATATTAACCATCCAAAAAAATGGAGGAGTCTGAATTTGACAAGGGACAGCCATTTTAAATTATTTAATGCTTGTTATAGTTATAAGTATTTATGATTATAGAAGTAAATTTTTGGTTGTACTAAAACACCCACGATATGTTAAATCGAGTTTTTTCCGGCATCGTTTCTAGCCAAACTAAAAATAATTCGATTGAGATCGGACGGACTGGTATGTGTTTGATTAGCATACACATTCTTTTATATACTTTCATTACAAACAGGACGTAGAGATCGG
>JAOPUB010032841.1:0-11014 GCA_027564055.1 Neptis clinioides
TAATTTATAGCCTATACTCTTCCTCGATAAATGGACTATCCAGCACAAAAATAATTTTCCAATTCTAATTATTAGTTCCATAATCTCTCAAACTCATCGAAACAGTAGTTCCTGAGACTAGTCCGTTCACACAGACAATCAAATAAACTCTTCAGCCTTATATTATTAAAGAAAATTAATCTAAGTATAGAAACCTGCTCTAAATTAGGTTCTATTCTAAATTATGATGATAATTCAGCAGGAAAAACTCAGACTCACAGATCCCCACTGGACGTTATTTGCATGGATTGCACCATGACATAGCATAATCATAAAAAATCCGCGCGCAATGTGCTATAAACGAGTGTTTTTTCCTAAAATTTTGTAAATTATAATCGACTCAAACGCGATATAGCTATAATCCATATACGGAGGAACTCTATTATATGTATATTATATAGATACCGGTAGATTTAATTCATTTCCATCCCCAAAACCCCCGTAGTTTTACATAAACATAAAAAGCAGATAAATGCAAAGACGGGGACTCTTTTATGCAAATAACCGGTCGCCCAGCTCCCACGCGCTTTCGCATGTTTTATGTCTCTATAAAATTCACAGAAATGCTATGTCGTTCATCTTGTTTGTTATCGCCGAAGTTTATATGTGTACATGAACACCATTGTATTTAAAAAGTTTTTAATGGAAGAAAAATATACTTTTATGGATGGATTTAGTGCCAAAATATCGAAATATTCAACCAAAGAAATCTTTATGAATAAGTCATTCCGGATTTGTACGGGTGCAACTTACCATGTATATATACCTCATCATCATCATCATCATAACCCGTTGATGTTCCACTGCCGAAAGGGGTCTCTTTTTAAAACGGAGAGGAGTTTAGCCACAGTCTACGCTCGCCCAGTGCGGGTTAACAAACTTCACACATCTTTGAGAAGTTATGTGAACTCTGAGGAGTGTAGGTTTCCTCACGATATATGCCTTCACCGTTATATCTTGTGAGTTTTAATTTCTTAAAACACATACACTTAGATTCATCAAAAACATTTGATTTCCATTCAAAATCAAATGTTGCTAAATTGAAATATCCAGGCAATTACATAGTGTTTATAAATATCCATCATCCATCCATGGAGGTGTTCTGAATTTTTCCATTGCCTAAAACATCTAGACTGTAATTTCCTCCTAAACATTTGGCACTGGTTGTAATAGTAAACCAGAAATTAATAAATTTATGATATACAGTTTGTACAGTATTTAACATCATCTAATTTAACGTCAACGTCTGACGTCTAACGGACTACAATAACCTTTTTATTGTAGTCTGTCAGACGTCAGTTTTTTTTATTGTAGTCTTTCTTGAACAATTTCTTTTGAAATTAACTATAAACTGCCACTTTATTAGTAGTTTCTCATTGTAAAATATCAGATTATTCACATCACGTACAAAGTAATAAGGATCATTGATATTTTGTGATATAGAGAGTTTATGTTATAGGGCGGGAGTGCTAGCGGCAGTGGTGGCCCGCGGGCCGGCAGTGCCCAGCCCTCTAGAGATGTTGTAAGTATATAAATTAATAAATAGTTAAATAATCTTAAGTTATAGAGTTTCTCTAAATTACATTAGTTATAAAGTACTTGGATATATTGTTTTGGATAGGTAGATAATATGAAATATTATCGCCGTACTTACATATAAAATGATATATTATCACAATATTTTAATCATTATTGTTGACAATATTTAATAACTATAACTGGTTTAGGAATTTATTCACAGCCTAGTATCGGGATTGTAACTTAAGGAACATTGCTTAGTTGCTAATAATATCAGTATACAACATTCCTAGTGAAACTTATATTTATGTAAAAATTTCATAATTTAACAATTAGTTCCAGTCCATTTAGTACTTTTGACACCTTGTAGTTGAACTGGTTAAACCATACAAATCTACTAACTACTAACGATAAATGTATTGATTAGTTTGAGTAATTTTTTTGTAGCCGTGTGATCACGACAAGGATTTGAATAAGTGAACAATGAATTCCAGGAATCGTTCGCGGGAAGCGCGCCGCCTCGGATTTGATGCGACGGCCGTTGATCTGCGCCCGACGTCTACCGCAACCCCCGCGCTCCGCCCGCGACTGTACATACTGATAACCAGTCATCCAAACATAGATTCAATAAAATACAGATGGACAAGTAACGCTTGCTAATTGTTTTGATATAGTGATTGAATGAATTGCGAGTTTATTTTGCTAAGGCTAACTGTTTTTAGGTCATGTTTTTATAAATTGTCATAAAATTTACTCGTCTTGCATTGTTTAGAAAAATCTTCCGTAAACTGTAATCCGTTTTAAAATATTTAGTTTTTTGATTTTAACAACGTCTTAAATTAATAATTTTAACTTGTCTTTAGTGCTAGAAAATGACGATGTTATCGTTTAAATATACAGACAAGTGAAATTAGGACTAGTATAAACAGATAGTTTTTAAAATATACGATATAACAGTTATATTATTGTAAATAATTGGACTTGGCAATTTAAACTCAACAATATTAAAGACAATTTTAATGAGGAAAAAATAACACAGAAGAAATGAATGGTGTTAACTGGCTTTAGGATCATCTATTAATTCGTGTGTAATTCATTCGATTTCTTAGGATATAAATAGATTGAATGTGAACCCTTGTAAATGTTAGGGCGCGTAACTTTTGATTTTATAGACCACGGGCGGTGTAACATAAATTTCAGATTGAACACTTGTCTAGTTTGTAGGTATATGTGTTTTTTATTATTATTATTTAATATAGAGTTTTGTCTGTTTACATCGAGATGTATATAACAGGCACGAGAGTGAGGGACATAACGGGGAATCGAAATTAAATTGTTATTTAAAACTTAAAAAAAAATAACCTATAAAAAAATCAACAACTTTGACTTATTTACTTATATCTAAACAACCCAATTGAAATATTTATACAACAAAATGATAATTTTAAAAATAATGTGTATTAAATCCACAACATAACCGATTCCACGTTATTTGGTTCCTGAGAAAGGGCACCGGGTGTTTACAGGCGCGTATTACAACCGCCGCTTTGCCAATATTCATATTTAACAAAAATGTATAAAAAATAGTTTTATGTTTATCGTTTTCAAAGTATTACTAATCAAGAAGTAAAATAAAGTAGAATGAAAAACGAAAGTAAAGTGAAATAGGAAATAGTTCAGTCATATTTATAATTTAAGTAAAAATATGAGTATTGGTATAGCGACGACACTCGAATCTTTAGGTAAGTTGCGCACTGCTGTGATATACTCGTAGGGTAGCGGCCAGCCAAGACGGCATTGTATTCCTATATCCTTTTATCCCATTCTATTTTTTTCCTTGGTATATCCGCGTAAGACGTGGGTTGAGGATCTAATCCCGCTTGGTTGCACATACAAGGACCTGAATACTCAAGTCTTATAAAGTTATTTAATGGTGGGGAAAAGTTATGAACATCTTTGAAAAAGAAGTTTTAACAAGTTCAATGTTCAAAAGTAGCTCTACAGACAACAATGTCTATAAATTTTTTGCATAATATCAGAAAGTTTGGCATTATAATTTGATTGAATAAACAGTAATATTTCAAAATAAAGAGACTTCGACGTCTATAAAAATAGCGAATTTAAGAAAATTGGCGTATATTAGACTTATTTTCTAAAAAGACAAATGGTCTCTAAATTAAACCTTTCATCCATTGGCTACTAAAAGTAGTTTATATTTTAAAACTGTCCGCCTAATAATGCCAGTCGTGGTTGTCCGTGGGGTAGGTTAAGTTGGGGTTTGTAAGCACCCTGTGTGTCTTATTCTTACTTGTTGTTGTATTATTTATATTTGTTAAAAATGTTTATATTTTTAATCTACATGATTCATTATTTGTGACATTTACTTTTTGTGACTGATTTTTGATAATTATTTAAATAAAGAAATTATGCAATCTTGTTCCGATAAAGTCGTCTGTCCAAACAGGCCTATGAAGAATCTAGAAATACAACAACAAGTGCGAATAAGCGAGCGAGTGTGTGTGTATATATATATAGAGTGGTCGAGAGTGTGACGCGTAGACGTAGGAGTTGGCGGACGTGCCTCGTATTACGTATTTATGCATTTCGTTATTTTTATCGGTACATCACTCCTCCTGACTACACTATCAGCTTCGAGCTCTTAACTTTTTGTACACCTATATAGTACATAAAAAGTATAAAGCTGTTAAGTGTTTTACTACAAGTAGGTACTATCTGAATCAGTTAGATGTATGGTCCTTTTATATGCGTTATTTGAGGAAATCTGGTTATTTGTTTAACTTGCTTGGCTTTATTATTTTGCGTCTGGTCGAGGCATGTCCTTCTCTTACTCCTGTTTCTACCTATATTATAAATAGTTTTCTATATAGAAAATCTTTTAAAAATATTGTACTGTTTCATTAATTCGTTAAGTATTTATACAGAGAAAAAAAAATCTGATTGTGTCACACTACATTTTAAATTAAATTGTTTAAAGGGCTTCTACGGGTTGTATTCGTACATATACATCATAATAAAATAGTATAAACATATTTAGAATTTGAGAAGAAGTAAATAAATTGTTATTGCAGAGTAACAAATAGTAAGGTATGCAACAGATAAGAAAATTTGCAGTATCAATATTGACAAAACAAATAAAATAAAAGACTCTTACTCGAACATTATCTTCAGGTGTGGGCTGTGTGAGTCTGTGTAGAGTTCCCGCTCTCGGTAAGAAACCAGCTCGTGGTTCTTCGGCATATATTCTGCATTCAACAGCGTGTCCACGCCGAACAATGTCCTCCTGTGTTAGTGGTAAAGGCTCACCAGCTGCTACACGAAGTTGCCATTCTACTAGATCGGTACCTAGAATTTATTCATTTTAAAGAGATAAAGCGTTTTTAACCCAATTGATAAGTAAGATTCAGCTTAAATGTGTTAGGTTTAAGAAAATTTTATTTTTAATATTAAGGATTTTGATGCAGTTTTCACCAAACAATATTTATTACTATAGAATAAAAGATTATTATCAATTTAAGTAATGCAATAATTAGACATTAAATTCACTGTCTTGTCAATTTGTATGTGTAATGCAATGATATAATGCATTGTATACAACTAGCACACATAAGTAAAGAAACTACTCAATGTATAGAACCTAAAAAATATTTGGTGTTCAACCTTAAACAAATTTTATATTTGTGAATACTTACCAGTAATCATTTCAGTGATGGGATGTTCTACTTGTAACCTTGTGTTCATCTCCATAAAATGGAATTCATGTGTAACTCTATGAAGAATGAACTCAACTGTACCAGCCCCCACATATCCCACGGCTTTGGCTGCCCGTACAGCTGCTTCACCTATTGCTTTACGAGTATCTTCAGATAAGCCAGGCTAAAGATACAATTTAGAATTAGAGTGTATGAACAATTATATTAAAATAAGCATAATATGATAATCATATAAATTGCATCTTTTCTACTTGATTCAGTTACAGAATCACCTGAGATAAATGTATATTTGACATGTTTTTTATCTGAAATTTTCTTTCCAAATAATCATTTAATGAAATTTAGCATATTTGAAAAAACAAATAACCATTTTATGAGAATAAAAATTTGTCAACTTAAATATACACAGTTCACAGTTGATGCCTTAGAGTATATATTGCTACTATTGTACTCCTGTTTGTCAGATGTAATCTCTAATACAACATGGACAACACTAATAATAATTATATCTATATCTCAGGAACTACTAGTTCAGTTAAAAAATTCTTCTTATGTTGCATAGTCCATTTATTGAGGAAGGCTTTAAGCTATATAACATCACGCTGCACCCATAGGAGCATATTTATACTTACTGCTGGTGCTTCCTCAATAATTTTTTGATGACGTCTTTGAACTGAGCAATCTCTTTCAAATAAATGAACTGCATTTCCATAGATATCAGCAAAAACCTACAAAATATTTTACTTTCTATTATCCAGATCTTTTAAGTTTCTCAAAAGTAAAGTCACTTAGCAAAATTACATAAGCAGTGTAATTGAAGAAAATACTAATATTGCAATATAAATTTGTGTATTACCTGGACTTCCACATGTCTGGGATCAGTGATGTACTGTTCCAAAAGCATATTATCATCACCAAATGATTTTAGAGATTCTCTTTTCGCTGATTCAAGTTGAGGTAAAAATTCTTCTTCTGTCATTGCAATTCTCATACCCTGAAAAATAATAGGTCTAGATAAGTATCAAAATTATTAAACAATATTATTGCTTCAGAGATTTATGTGCATAAACATTAAAGACATATTGGACTTTCATTTGTACTGATACAAAGTCACTCCAATGTTAAGCATGCTCTGATGACAAGAACCAGCATTTTTTTTGCCATGAGTCCTGTTAGTCTATTTGGGAGGCATGGTGTCACTTTTCAGATAAACTGTCAATACTTAAAGTAATTTAACATGGTCCTTACTTTACCACCCCCTCCACGAACAGCTTTAATCATTAATGGAAAACCAATCTTCTTTGCTTCTGCCAGTAATTCCTCTATACTTTGTTTCTCACCATGATAACCTTTCACAATGGGCACACCAGCACTTGACATTATTGCTTTTGATGTGCTAAATTAATAAATAATCATTATGAGACATTTAAATTTAAAATAAAATATTTAAGAAAATACATTACATTTATAAAAAATAAATTAATTATAAGAAGATATACAGACAGTTTTACTATTATCTGCTAAGATTTAGTAATCTGTAAAGTAAGGGTAAGCAACATAACCCTTTTTACAATCTGAAATCTACTTTGTAGTCTACCTTTAAGAATTGGAAACTAATATTTGCTTCAATTGGATATTTATTTTTAATTTCATATTTAACACAATTAATTATGGGTTTGTAGATAAAAAAGAGAATGTGAGTAGAGGACACTTCTCTTTTTTTATATATTAAGCTATAATTCAACAATAATACCTTTTAATGCCCATGTCTCTAATTGCAGAAGGTGGAGGCCCAATGAAAATAATGCCTTCTTCTAAGCACTTTTCACAAAATTCAACATTTTCCGACAGGAAGCCATAACCAGGATGAATAGCTTGTGAATTTGATTTCTTTGACACTTCTAGGATTTTTGTTGCATTTAAATAACTTAGAGTTGAAGGTGCTGGCCCAATGTGGTAATTTTCATCTGCCTTAAAAGTAAAATAATAATTTACTTATATCTGTTTTTTTGTTTACTGCATATACACTTTATAATAAAAAAAAAAAATCACATCAGATACAAAATATATTGTACAAAATCTACTACCCCAAATTAGATTTTCACATTTGTGTTGTTGTAGGTCTAATTAAAAATTGTGTATCTGCACTCTTCTAAATAGAATGCAGATACACAATGGAAATGTTTTTATTCATTAATGCTAGAATAGATTAACCATTTTGAAATAAAAATAAAATCACCATTTCAACATGCATAGCATGTTTATCAGCTTCGGAATAAACAGCAACTGTCTTTATTCCTAATTTTTTTGCTGTCCTCATAACTCTACATGCTATTTCTCCTCGGTTAGCTATCAAAACTTTATCTATGTGTCGTTTCTGTATTTCAGATTGGAGCTGCTGTGCATGTTTGAATCTTACATTACACTGAGAATTTAGATAATGGCTGAAACATCATTGTACATAACATAAAAATTTGTATCTAAAAATAAGTGAAATACAAAAAAAATTATCACGTGACTTACCAAATTCTATTGACTTTATTTAAGTACGACATTGTAGCCGACTAATTACAGGCAGCGAAATTAAATCAATGCTTATACTATGATACGACTTATCTTTAAGTTGGAATGAAGATAATTTTTGGTTGCCGTGTCTCTTTAGCATAACATATCATACAAATATTCAGATAAGATTTGACACACATGTGGGTAAGTAATGTATGTGAATATGAGATTACTTTTACGTCACACATTGTATAACAATCATTAAAATATTTCAAAACATTAGGTATCTACCAAGTTTACTTGAATCAAGTAGGTATTATAATTTTTAAGCTGTCAAATATAAATGATTATGATTTATGACATAAAACTAAGTGTCGCCAGATAAATATTGAGAACTCGAATTATAGGACTTGTACCACGTAACACGTTGCTAGACATGTAGTTTTGCTGTAGAAAGTGAAAGAGAAGATCATCATGGATTCAAGTCCATGTGTACCGGTTTACAATCTAAAAAAACTTTTTACTATCCTATTGACTAAATGTTAAACTAATAAACACTGAAATCTGTGTATATAATTCGAGTTAGGAATATTACAAATCGGCTTTAAATGAGGGGCGTAGTGAAATAATAATAATTACGTCGGCCGACGACCATCATCAAGGCCCGATCTCGTCGTGTGACCAGGATCGGTTGAGCCGCCAAGGCTGGTGTGTGCTGGCCATAATAGAACAGACCACAGCCCAATTTATAATTTTTAACGTTAATTTTGAATGTTAAAATTCCTGTACTAGTTATTGATTTGAATTTTTGTAGTGTAATTGAAATAATGATGGATATATATTTTCTGTTATTAGATTAGGTAATGAATTTATATAATAACGATATCAAGACGAATTATGGGTATCAAAGGTTTATGGACGGTTTTAACTCCTTACAGTGAAAAGAAATCATTACATGAAGTAATCCTTTACATTTTTGTTTTAACTCAGATATATTGTTTTTTTTGCTTATTATTTATTTATTTATTTACTTAATATTTCTTATGCAATTAGATAAGAGGTGAAACGGTTGCCGTTGACTTGGCTGGATGGGTATGTGATAGTCAAAATGTTACAGACTATTATATTCAACCTAAGCTATATTTAAGGTTGGTGTCTATTTCTTTCCACTAACTATTTATTTATATTAACATTAAAATTTAAATAAGTAATTTGTTACAGGAATCTATTTTTTAGGACAGCTTATCTTTTGTTAGCTGATATCAAACCGATTTTTGTGCTGGAAGGTGATGCCCCAGAACTTAAGCGAGATGTAATGGCAGCTCGAAATGCTATTCAGTTTCGAGGAGCTGCACCAAAATCTAATGTTTCTAAAAGTAAGGGACCTAATGTGACAAGAAAGAGGTTTAAAGGAGTATTAAAGGAAGTAAGTTAATATACAACATGATTTTATTTTCTGTCTTTAGTCAATATATAGTGAAAATAATATTATAAAAATCTATGATAATTGACATCATAATGATTTAAGCTCCTATTATTTTAAGGAATCAATATAACAATTAAGACAACTGTTTTAGTGTGAATCTCTTCTTAAAAGCATGGGAGTGAGATGTATCAAAGGTCAAGGAGAAGCTGAGGCTACTTGTGCAAAGTTGAACGCTAAAGGTGTTTGTATTTAATTTTTGAACAATTATTTTTTTATTTTGAGAATTGTTGTGTCTTTCGAAAACATTAAACTAACAATCTTCATTTACTTTGTATTTTATTCCTAGATTTCCTACCCCCAATGGTTTTTGGTTACTTACCTTATACATAATGTTTTCTAATTCATCCCATACTAAGATGTATATTGAAGTTTCTATTTGTTATTATAATTCATTAAATTCTTTACAATATTCATTTTGCTTATGTAAAAATAATTATTAATCCCTAGATGGTAGATGCAGTAGTATCTCAAGACTCTGACTGTTTTGCATATGGAGCAAAGATTGTTTATCGCAATTTTAGTGTTTCAAATTCAGCCGGAGGTGGTGCCATGCAGGGTTCTGTAGACTGTTATGATGCTGAAAAAATGTTTAACAGTATTGGTAAGTGTATATTAGTATATAATACAATAGTATATAACATAATAGTATATAACATAATAGTATATAACATAATAGTATATAACATAATAGTATATAACATAATAAGTAACAGTATATTATTAAGGTTATTTGTTCTATTATTATTTATATTGATTTAACTTTATTAGGATTTGGCCGTAAAAAAATGGTGGCACTGGCTTTGCTATGTGGTTGTGATTATGGAGTTGGAGCCTGTGGTTCCTCAATAACTACTGCTGTTTCATTCCTACATACTGTACCTGAAGATCAAGCAATACACAGGTATTTAGTAAGTTAGAGTTTATTTTGGTTTTAATTAAATAATTTGATCTTAAATAAAATTTAACAATTTAGTTATTGAAGATGAATATAACTATAATGTAATTTCCTATTTTATTATTTTGTGTCCTTAATTGTAATCTTATGTCACATCCACCCTTCTAGAATCTTTCAACTTTGCATTAAGATATATTTATTACTTTAAGTAATCACAAGCATTATTGGTCACATCAATTGCATTAGGTATTTTTCTAGTACATTGTTGTGTGTTAATTATATTAAAATAGATAATGAGGGAACATTGCAAGAAACTGACTCAAAATTATAGGTTAATTTGTCATTTTTAAAGTTTGCTTTGATGTAATTAGTAACATGATGAACCACTTGCAGGAATTTTAAATCTGCAAAGTTCAAAAAAGGTGCATTGGCATAAAGACCAAAACATCTTTGTATCATTGTTTCTATAAAAGGCACGAAATTTCAAAATACATTGCTTTGAGATTGAACTTTATTTTCACTCTTACAACGTTGTATGTTCACGCTTTGTTCATAAAATTATTTCTCTTGCTCTTTATTTTATTTAGATTAGATCAAGTTATATAAGACTAGATTCCGCTCGATACTTCGTCTGCATGGTTTGTTGAAAAAAAATTTGCTGTAAGGTGGCAGCCATTTTATAAATGACACAAACTGTTTATAAATTGATCTTCTAACCAGGCGCGGTCCAAGAGGAGTGGTCACAGGGGACATGATCCCCCCCAGTAATGAAAAGGACAACATTGTTTTGTCTTCTCTTTAATATTTTTGTACTATTTAATCAATTTTTTATATTAATAT
>JAOPUB010032850.1:0-11014 GCA_027564055.1 Neptis clinioides
GGCAGAGTATGAATGAATAAATGAGTATATCAGTAAATGAATGGTTTGAATACCCTTCAACCTCATGGCAATGTCATGCATAGAAAGCAAAACAGTTCTTGGATCTTGAGACTTCTAAAACCAAGCCAATATTAGCTACTCCATAAAACTTTTGATTTTCGGTTATTTTTGTTTATCTAAGTAGTAAGTACAGTTTAATAATATTTTTTTATTAAGGAATTTTTCCGTAACAGAGTAGAGTAAAAGCATGTGAGTTTTTATATGTTAAAAAATTTTTCGGTATTAGCACAAAGATCAAAGGTCCAAGGTATTGCTAGGCTCCCTTTAAAAATGAATATTATTATTACATACATATTGCTGTGCAACAATAGGTATCATAGGATGGATATTAAATTAATACTATGATAATCAATATTTAGTTTATAAACTACTCGTCAAACAGCCGCTTATAGATCAGAATTAACAAGTTATATAAGCAATAAGCCGTCATAATTTTAAAATAAACAAAATAGAAATTACTAGCCAATGTAAATCAACAGTGTTGCTCGTAATCACACTTCTGAGACAAAAGAACACACCGCCTATTGTAAGATTGTATTACTTGGAAACTTTCTCGTGTAAGCACAATTCACAAAAGTTAAGTTCCTATCAGATTGTATTGAAAGGCGTATGTTACAAATTGTTATATAACTTCAAATGTATTTATAAATGTTAACGGGTTTTTACTAATTATAAGCAAGTATTATACATACAAACCTTCTTCTTGATTTTTTTAATTTTTAAAAACATGTCACACAACTTCTTAAAACTAAAGTAAAAAAGCACAAATGAAATTTAATATAAATTAACTGCAATTCTTAGGTGAGGACACAATTGTACTCACCTAACCATTGCAGTATAAGTCTTGTCCGCGTTGAATGGTGGCACGAATGCTAGCTGCATTTCGCCTATGAATCATAATCCCGATTCTTTGGGTGAATAATGAGCAAAACCCTCCTGTCACCAGTGGAGGCGATTAGACGTTACGGTTTACTTTTCCGAGGGACCAACTTCAACCCATCAGGTCTCTTTCCACTATTACAGGTGATTTCTGAGGGCTCAATAAGAGCAAGAACATCAATGGTGGCAAGATTTATTGATTTCTAAGATTCATTAGAGTCCTGTGCATTCGCTTGACTCATAAGTTATTATTAAACAATGGGTACTATTTTTCAAATTCTAGACATATCTCGGTTACTACGTAGCATAGTTCATAAATCCTAAAATATATTGAATTAGTTGGAGGCAAAAGCTAACACAAGTTATTGCTTAAAGTAACCTCAAGATGTAAATGGATAATAGTCCCAGAGGAGTCGTTAACAGCGACGAAGATTACTGCTCCCTAACGACCGGAATCGCTTTATATTTTTAGTAGGCTGAGCATCAAAAATTACTTTTCTGATGTAGATAAAATGTTTTGAGTTATCCAAAATATTGTGTATATAAAAGGCTATTTTTTAAACTCTCTAATGCTACAAACCACTATAGATAAAGTAAAAAAATATGGGTTTTATGTAGGGAGTAACTATTACTCTCTATATATATCGATGACAAAGTTCCACGAAGCGTCCCTTTGTCTTTTTGCCTTAAACTCATAAGCTACTGAACAGATTTTCATACGAATTACACAAATAGATAGAGTAATTCATCAAAAAATTTTTAGTATATATTTGCCTACCGACCCGCGTGACTTCATTCGCGTTATACTCCGCTCCTAGGGGTCGTAGCGTGATATTTAATAGTATATCTCAATAAATGCACTATCTAACAAAAAAATCCTGTGATTAGCGAGCGCGTTCAAAAAAACATACAAACTCTTAAACTTTATAATATTAGTACAGATCTGTTAAGATTTGTTAAGGTATTGTTTTGACAAGACACAGAGCTTTGAGAGTAAGTCAGTTAGCATATAAATTACACTAGTATATTCTTCAATACACGAACTACATATATCGCACGAAAGGAAAATCTCCGCAGTTAAATTGTTACAAGGACACGTGAACAATCAATATACCCTCTTTAATAAATTAAAAACCGAAAAGGTGTAATGGTGATTTTATTACTTCGTTCCTAAATAATTGACCTTAATTATTTTGGGTCTCGAGCTAATTTTAATCACCGTGAAACGAAAAGTCAATTAGCCTTGTAACGTAATTTTGTAAATTCAGACTTTCAGCTCCTTGCAATGGAGAATGTTTCTCGGGTTCTCGTAAATGAAAATAACGTGGTAAACAGTTATCTTGCTATTAAGTCTGCCGAAACGCTTTTTGATTAACTTTTGATTTAATTAACAAATTAAATGTTCAAAACACCATCTTTAAATGGGTCTTTTTTAGTTTTATGCCACTGAAACCTTAGCATACATTTCTTTATTACCCTGTCTCACTTATTGGTGGTGGCCACTAAACATCAGTTGGGCCCTCTCCTCATTTGCCCCTAAACTGCCATTAAAAAAGATTATTCAACAATATCATAGTACTGAATAAAGTTTTATAACACTTGTCGGCGATAAAAACTACTTCTATTATCGAACGTCATTAAACTAAACTTAAACCTAATAACAAGTGAAGACACGTGTAAAAGCATAAAATTAATTCAATTACAAGATATTATTCCTGTAGCCACGTGTATCAATTTCACGGAAGGGTTGTTTATCGCAAAGCCGAAACCGGGCGTAATCATAATATGGTAATTTTAGACGTGATTTTAATACTAATAATGAATCTTGATTTTGAAATGAATTGGAAAATAATTAAGCTTGTGTTCAAAGCTCGGATTATATTTATAAGTGGATATATTAACCTCCATCTGGGTTATTACCATACATTTGATTTTGGGTTGATTGGTCAAAAATCGAATTATTGGCTAAATATGGATAAAATTTATTCTCTCCGGGATAAGTAATTCGCATAGGGGAACAAATTAACACATGCAGTTTGTTTGTTAGTTATCCTTTTTTATATGAGGATGATTTGCATTCTGTCCTTAACTAGAATTTACGTAAATACAGGCTTCCAGAGGCAGAGACGCGACGACTTCGTCGTCATGTATAAGTATGGCTGAATAATAATTTAGCAGTTTCCTGTCTACTTCAACTAGTTATCAGTATGCAATCTTAAGTTGCATTACTAATACCTAGTCAACCCACCTCGGTTTTGTATGTCCAATTTTCACGGACTATACTTAGATTTATGAAATAATTTTCAATTTTGAATACATACTGCTATATTACTACACTCCACTTAGGTGCTTAACTGCTTACCCCAATAGAACATATTTAATTATTCTCGGAATATTTCTGGAATAAAAAGTAGCTTATATGCTAATCCAGGTAATAAAGTATCTGTTTACCAAATTTCATTGAAATACATTCAGCCGTTTTTGCAGGATTGAAACATCAAAACAAGCAAACTTTCACATTAACTATAACGACCACACATTTCTGATGTTTTGAGTAGCCATTACGCGTCGACTACGTCAACGCCATTGTGGAAAAACATCAGGTTTGGTTTGTCGGGAAAAGAGCTCTTTACTCGAAAGGTGTTTCAATGTGTCACGTAACTGGTCAGTGGGTAAGTGCGGTTCGCTTTGGGACCCGTTGATCCCTTTACACTCCGTTTGCGCTCTACTTTAACTTTACGAATGTATAACCAAATTTTTTTTAAGGCTGTTTTGCGACTGTTTATACAAATATAAATAGTTTTACTATTATTATTGTTATTTTACTATTGATAAAATTTTCTTGCCGTTTCTTAATTTAATGTAAGTAGAGTGTAACCTCTATATAGCAATATTTAAGCGTTAAATACTAAATTAATCAGTTATGTATTTTTTCAATAAATGAGAATTTTAGTTAATATGAATGGTGTAATTTAATATATTTCTAGAAAGATTTAAATTTTTTATCTTTTTCAACAAATTTGAATTAAGGATCTATCTATGTCTAGCAATTTGTAATCTGTAAACCAAAGATTTGGATTGAGATTGATTAATCATTTAAGGCAATCAAAGATTGTTTATCTTGAGATAAACAACAGAACTTATTTATGGTTAAATATTTAAAATAAATTAATTACTAATCGACCCGTCTTGGCTTCGCGCGGATACAATTTACCACGTATAATACTTAAATTTATCAAAACACATTAAATTCTAAATGTTATTAGAAACTATAAACATTCAGGCGCTTATAACAGTACAACATAATTATCATTATCCCGCGGGAACTCTGAATTTATTCGGGTAAAAAAGTTAGCTATATGTTAATCCGGGTTATAAACTGTTTGTATGCAAAATTTTCTTGAAACCTGTTAAGCTCTTGTCGCGTGATGAAATAACAAACAAATATCCAAACATCTAAACATACAAACTTTCACATTAGTAAGAAGGAAAATAGTAAGATTATCTCTCTAAAAAATATTTCTAATCTTATGTTTAGCATCTACGAAACTTATCCTCTATTGAATATATATATTCTCAAACACAGTCAATATAACCTGAAGTACCTACGTACTAAAGTGAAGAAAGTATGTAAATTTATCAAAATATTCAAGTACTAATATTTATTTAATTTTTAAAACAAAGTCTGTAGACTTAGCCTGCCTCTAGAGCCACTCATAGAACGCAATTTATTTTTCAAGCTGGTACACTAAAGTAATTTATCGTCGTCCCCTCGTAATTATTTGCGACCGACTCCATTTGTACTTCTCAGAAAAAGAACGATTCCTTTCTCTTCAAATTAAAGGCATACATTACGTTCCTTAGGGATTGAAAGTATACAGCAAATATGTAATAACGCAATATGAGTTTTTAGTTTGACATATATACGGTATTTATACTTTCTTTTGTGGTGTTGGAAATTATTTTCATTTGAGGATTGTGGTCGAATTTAATTTCTTGTCAAGTCTTTTACGCAGCTATGTTTCGTATTTATTTATCTGATATATTATAGCTATGTTTCGTTTTTTTCAGACTTAATATTTTTTCTTTTGATTGGATAACAGTGTACTTACATCCCCACTAGTTTGAATACTTATGGCTAAAATAAATAATCAATGTGCATTGAAAATAAAATACAGAATCAATTTTTTTATACAAAATTAGATTTTGGAATTTATTTTCAATTTCTAATCCGGAGAATTTGGTTTTTTATTTATATTGATTTTTTATTAAATAAGTAATCTTTGATTATCGTAGATAATTCTTTATTGCACACCAAATAGCAAAATAAAAATAGAAAATACATAAAACCAGTGCTGCATATCATGGTGAAGCAACCTTAGGCGTATAAGAGAAGAGTTAAAAAAAAATTGGTCTCAGGTAATGTGAATTAGTTTGGTCTTCACAGACCAATTTACTATAAAACATTAAACATTTAGTTATAATAGATTGTAAAAGGCCCCATAAGTCAAACTTCTTGTCTTAAAATTGCAACCTGTATGTGATGCCGGTCATGCCTTTCTCGAGAGGTCTTGTAGTTCAATAGGTATTTCAATCAAAGCAATACAGATCCTCAATCACTTTGCTGATCACACCACGAGCCATGAGCCATGAAATAGGCTTCCAAGAGAGTCAAACAAACAGGATTAATTAACACATAGACATTGATTTGAAAACCATCTGCGGTAACAACAAAACAAAGCCCGTATAACTGATAAAATATTTCGCGTTTTTGACGTTACAGCATTCCATGGCAAATTAAAAATAAACGCAAAAGGGAAACGGAATATAAAAAGTAGGAATATAACAGGGTGATAGAGGTAATGAAAAACGTATGTGTTTGTTGTTTTATTTCTCATGTTTCATTAAAAACAGGCTTTAAAGTAAGAAATCATTATATTATAAATGTGAAAGTTTGTATGTATGGATGTTTAGATGTTTAGATGTTTGTTTCGTAAGCATATAAATATTTTTATTTAGCAGCAATATATCCAGAATTAAATCCTATTTTGATAAATCTAAGTATTATACGTGGTAAACTGCACCCGAGCGAATCCGGGGCGGGTGGACTAGTTAAATCTAAAATGAGTACCAAACCCAAAAATTGATTTCTTATACTAATAAGTCAAGAAATTGATAGTAGAATCTAAAAAGAGATTTTTCTTTTAAACCACAAGGGTGCCTCAATAAAATGTTGGTGGCAAACATAATTAAATGAATTTTATGATGAAAATAAATACTTATTACTATTATGCACATTTTTCTTCCTAAAAGTGTTTTTTGACATTGCTTAGTGTATTCCTAAACAAATAGATAAGTAGGTACTATAAAACTTATCTTAAAGAAGCGAAGACTAGACAGATAGTAACATCTCCAAACTTATTACTACAAGTAGAGGCATTCTTGATAGTTACATTAGAAACTATTATGTTGCAAGAACAAATATCTTCTTGTATACTTAGATGTTAGTCTACAGACTGTCAATAATCCGAACTCCGCCTACCCTTGGGTCGGAGTCGAGGAATGTTCTAACTTTCAAGGACTCATCGAACTAATCGCCTCTAGCTCTCGGCGTTTACCGTTTTTGATTAAGTTATTCGGGTCTTGAGATCAACTGCGAACTGTTAATATAGAAAATTGAACTTTTCTAACATCAAACGAAAGGTTTTAAACTTAATTATTAAGATCAAGAGAGCGATTTCAATCAGAATTTTGTAAATTTACCGTCAAGATGTAACCCTTAATAGTACAAATACTAATTATATCTTACTTACTATTACTTTCAGGTAAAACTTTCTCATTTATTGCAAACATTTTATTTTGTTTTGCTTAGTTCAAAATACGGTAAATACATGCCCTGACATTTATTTAATATTTAACAGGAAAATATAATATAATATGTATAAGCTTAAGTTAATCTTAGACGAATTTACTTTCTACTATCAAGAGCTTAATTTATCATTATAAATAATAAACATAGTATAAAAATAATAACACGACCTGTTGTGTCTGTGCTACTTGAATAAAATATTTTGCATAACAAGCTCTACTCCTGTAGACTATACTTGTTCTAGTAACTAGGTGCTTGACCGTCGTTTCCTGCTAGGAATTTACAAAATTTACTCTTATAAGACTACATTTTTCAATTGCAATGGCTATACAAATAAATAAATATAATAAAGACAAATATAATAAAGGCTTGTTCTCTTAATTTTTTTTAAGTTTCAGAGTCGCGTAAAATTACTGCATAAAAAAAACAAATGTTATCAAAATCAGGAGGTAGAGTTTAGTGTTGCAGCGACATATCTATTATCTTTATTAAAAATTTAATTACACCACTAAAAAGCTAGAGCATCCAAGAATTTATTACGCTAAGTGTAACAGTCCTTACACAACGCGCGGAGTAGGGAGAAGCGCCGCATTTTGAGGAAACGTATTCATGTAAAAATCACAGCCGTGTACATACATAACACAGCCACATTCCTTTATTCAGAAATAGCCGATCTGCGCGAATTTATCCGCGTGATGCTCCATTCCTATGATTCGTAGCGTAATTTATTATAACCTATAGCCTCCCTCGATAAATGGAGTATCCAACACAAAAATAATTTTTCGATTCGAACCCGTAGTTTATAAGATTAGCGTTCAAAACAAACAAACTCTTCAGCTTCATGATATTATATAGTATAGATACATATTATAAATGTATTATATAACTACATTACAATTCTTTTAAAAATGTAGTAGCTCTTATAATCGAGTGTATCGGATAAAGCGAGCGAAAGTGCTTTCAAGATCACTCATCAAGGATTTAACGCTACCGGTTATGGAAGCTTTAACATTATTTATTTCTTTTTGATGTTAAGTATGTTATATACAAATATACGAGTAAAGACATTTTTTGGTGAACACAGGTCCCTAAATTTAATTAAACCCACACACCATCTTAAAACGCATAACTGACAAGCCATTTAGTATTTCACGCATGGAGTCCTTGAATTATCGAGGTTCCCTAGGGGTCTGCAAGCCAATTTGAGATTCACCGATCCTTTTTTCCAGTCACCATAAAAATAATTAAATACTAAATGGAATTATTTGTGGATTTTGAACATAATTCCCGTTGAAAGATTTAATACAGTCGTTGAATAATATAGAGAGTTAACCACAATTCTCAGTTATAGTTTAATCAATCTACAATTCGCGATTGGATGTCAAAGGTCATGAGTGAATAGACTTCGCTCGGTGTTGTGTGATGTAATTTTGAAATCCACTTCATCAGACCACTAAGTACTTTTGTCAATGCTATGTACACGTATTATCGTACTGTATCCTAAATATTTCTTAAATTGATTTCTTTTCTATTAACAAGTTATTCAGGATGACTGACACCTGAATTTTAAACGTCTGTTTGATTTTTTAAGTTTTAAAGTAAACAAGGCGACTTTTTACCAACAAAAATAAAATATTAAAAATATTGTCATTGTAAAATCTGTCAAGGTGTAATGTGAATGTATCACCTTTTTAAAGATAATAACTACATTATTTTACAGTAAGTAATAATATCTTGCTCGTTTTTAACTCATTTATTTATCTTTATATTTAGAAGCCAATCTTCGATATTTATATATTACATTTTATTATTTTACTATAATATACTGCACGAATATATATAATTCTTAATATAGCCTAAGCCTTCCTCGATCCAACACGAAAATATTTTTTCAATTCGAACTAGTAGTTCCTCAGATTAGCGCGTTTAAGCAAACTCTATAATATTAGTATAGATTATCTAACTATTAAATTTGTATATTTGGTAGTTTAGATGTTTGTTTCTCAATCATTTAAAAGCGGCTGAACGGATTTCGATGACAGTTAGTGCTCAAATAATTTATAATCTGGATTAACACATAACACATACTTTTTATCATAGAAAGATATATAGTACCTGTGGGATACGAATAGAATTTTTCACTAAATACCTAAAAAAAATTATTTAGTAATAAGTTAGAGGATATAGCTTAGTTCGTAGAAATTATATTAGTTATCCCTTCTATATTTTAGCGAATGCTTGTAAAGCCAAGACAAAGCGAAATAGTGGCTTTGTTAAATTTAAATTGTTAACTGTATTTCTGTACTGTAAATAATTAAATTTAAAAACGTAAAAAAATATCTAAATTGGAAATGTTTTTTTTAGGTATACCTTATTAATTTGTAGAAATATAACAACAAATTAACAAACATAAACAAGTTTAATAGTATTGGAGTGGCCTTTACTTTATGTAGCGTTATCAAAGATCAAATAGGTCAGCAATCGTACTCTATCTATTGCAGAGGAAACACCATTTTGTTTAATAAGATATATTGATATGAATCTAACGACCTACTCTATATACATAGAAAAGAAATTATTCTGTGAAACTCTATGCTGTTGGAAATATACTGTTTTCAATAATTTATTAAGATAAACGAGGGATAGCATTACTTGGTTTGTTTGTAGTACAACGCTATGTTCTAATAGCACGTTGGTGTATAATTAATTATTTATTTAAGTTTAGGTTCTTTAGATGTACTTATTAGTATGAAATTTCTGTAAATATATACTTTATTGCTATTACTATGAAATATAGGTTGTTCCTTATACAATAAATTCCATTTAACGTTATCGGATTTAACAATAAACCCTATAACCCTGATCGTCGGAAATGCTTAACTGATTAGTTTCCTTATCTATTTACTCTCTATTTGTCAATTCCCAGTAATGCTTTAAGCTATTAATTCTCTGAAGAGTTGTTAAATAAAATAAAATAAAGTTTATTTCATTTCCAATTTAGCACATATCATTCTTACTGTAGTTCCTATAAGCATAACAATACTTGTTTTTGCAAGAATAACTATATAGTGTATAAATGTTAAGTTTATTGTAAATTTGATCATAAATTTCTTGTGACATATTATTTTACTATAATATACTGTAATAATGTTGCCGAGTAGCGAAAGTGGTTCCAATTTTTTTCTATAGGAATAACTAATCTATTCCTCCTTTTATCTAAGTGAGCATTTTCATATGTTGTATTATGATCAGTTCTCAGTGCTATATTCAAGATATAAAGTTTTCTAATTGTTAAAGTAGAGAGCTTACAGTTTTAAAGAATAGCCTTTTTATTCGACAGCAAATTTTAACTATCTTTATCCAAACTAGTTTGAACTATCTTTCCTCAACAATACACACTTATATTACAATACATAGTCTTATTCAAAACTTGTAACTTAAGTACAACACTCTAATGATATTTTAGGCTTAATTATCATAGTTTTAGTATAGTTATATTCAATACAATCACAAATTTCGGAAAACTTTCATCTTACCTGTCTGTTTATGTTTGAAGGAACAGTTTGAGAGAAACTTCTTACGTTATTAAAGTTTAACTAAATTAAAACTGAGTTTGAAATCACAGAAATGGGATAATTTTATTTCTTCTGATAACTTAGGATATACCTATACTAAAAATTTGAAAATTTTTTTGGGTTCTTGCTATATGTTTGTATTTTTAACTAGTCGACTCGTCCCAGCTTCGCCCGGTTGCAATTTACCACGCATTACTATGAAGCACCTTCCAGAATCTTAGAAGAAAATATTTTTGTTATTTATTTTTTAAAATAAAAGTAACCTAAGTTGCCTCCCAGTGAGGGTCCCGTTCAAATCGGTCCAGTCATTCCAGAGATTTCCCGGAACAAACAGGAACCCGGAATTTTATATAATGTGTTTGTATATTTATAATGCTTTTGTCTACTATATTTTATAAGTTGCTGGAAGAGCTCTTGATTAGACATAAATCAATCTTTTTTACACACTTAAGTGCTCATATTTCTTATATATGCTAATACATAATTTATTCCTAAATAAAGTTTGGAAATCAACTAGACAGGTATAAAATTGAAAAGTTTTTGTAAAACAATCGCAATAAAATATTTTTAATAAATACTAGCTGTGACATTTACAATTAATTGGAGTAAATCGTCGTTTAATATCAACATA
>JAOPUB010032860.1:0-11014 GCA_027564055.1 Neptis clinioides
TAATCACATGAGATACTATTTATCCCAGAAAAAGGTACCATTTCAGTGGTACACAAGGGTTTTATTCACATCTCATAATAGATTAGAAGGAAATGTTAATACACGTTAATAAGTATAATTTTAATAAAATACTAAGTAAATAATATCACTATAATCAATGTTTACGAAGTCACGCGGTTCGGCTGTTATAAAATAAATACATACCTATTAGTTGCTGTAGTAGAATGTAGACCATTACAACCACAAGGCAAATGATGACGCAAGGAATCAGGACTAGAAGCATTAGAGTTAGTCTGTTCAGCAGCTGCCAAAGCATCTTTAAATTTATTTTTCTTCATACTTCTTCCAGCAATTTTTTGCGCTGCCAAATCCCTTAACAAGTCCTTAGGTACCCTCATCAAAAGCAGTTTCGGCAGCTTCGTTATGAAGAATTTCCGTACCCATGGCGCCATTTTATGGGTGCTAGGTTTTCTGTAGTGGACGTTTAATATTACTATCGTTATAACAACAGAGAGTCCAACTAATAACATTGTAAATAACAAGTACTTTCCCAACAAAGGTAAAGCCAAAGATGTTGATGGTATAATTTCCGAGATAAGAAGGAAAAACATAGTTTGTGAGAGTAGTATAGAGATACTGAGAGCTATTTTCTCTCCAGAGTCAGCAGGTAAGTAAAATACAAGGACAGATAAATACGAGATTCCTACACATGGCACGATTAGGTTGACGGTATAGAAGAGTGTTTTCCTGCGTAACGTTATGTTGAAGAAAATATCTGAAACAAAGGATTTTTGTTAATAAAGTAGTTGTAATTGAACTAATTTTAAGCTGACAGTATAAATCAAGATGAAAAAGTACATTTCGCAACGCGTACAAAAAGACGCCTTTTCTAACTTACCAGAGGAAGGAAGTTAGCTGTTCGTGAGTTAAGAGAAGACAAAGTAAAAATATAGAAAACGAGGGAGAAAGGATGAGAGATAGAAAAAGATTTAAAATAAACGAAGGAGAGAGGAAAAGAAAAATATTGAAAGTGAAATTAAAGAGACCGAAAGAAAAAGAGAAATAGAGAAAGATTGAAAGTAAAATTAAAGAGAATGGAATAGAGAGAAAGGGAGAAAAATAAGAGAATATTATAGATTTCAATGAATAACATTTTTTTTTAAAATAGATAGGACAAGTAGCGATGTTGAATTTCTTACATGTGAATTATTGAATGTAATTACGAATATATTAGCACACAAAGGAAAGTGTAAGCAAATGAAACAAAATGTGTATAAGAAATAATATCATTAGTTTATTGTAACATTGTCGTATACAGTAACCCCGTGATCAAGTTTCAGTATCGACAAGGTTTCTCTTATCTAACAATAACATAACTATTAATTTACCAATCCTACAATATCCTTCTCAAATATTATGTTGTACATGTATTGTGTAAGTATTCCTGGATAGTTTGTAATATATGAATAATTAGTGTTTCTAATAATTTTGTGATTGTTCATTATAGGTGTATTATGCACCAAATCTAAAGTTAAATCCATATTTGCATTTAGGAAAAAGGAAAAAATACATCGCAGAATTGTATTTTAATTATTTTTTTCAGGGATTTTAAGTAAGAAATCCGAGGAGAAAGAAAAAGAGGAGTTGACTTATTATTTGCGGTATCAAAGGGCGATGGTGGCCACTTACCATCAGGTGGGTCGTAAACTCGTTTGTCCCTTATTTACAATTTAAAAAAATCATGGAATTTGTATAATACTCGTAGTATTAAAGAACAATGTTTAAAGTTTTTAACCTTTAAATGAGTACGTATAGACGCAGGCGGTAAGGTTTGTATAAGGGCTGAATTAACCATCATCAGCCTCCGTTGTTTAGCGGTGTGACTGTTCATTAGTCTACCAGAGGTAGTGGTTTCGAATCCCGCGGGGACGACAAATAAAAATTGTGTTTCTACTGGCTAGGACAATGTAGACTGATCACCTGATTGTAATAAGGAAGATGATCCCCATGCGTCGGATGGGCATGTAAAGTGTCAGTAATGTGCCTGAGCCTGCTTTGGTCGTGTCGGACTTAGAGAGTGAGTGAGGAGTGTTCCTGTGAGGCTTTGCCTACGCATTCACTTGAGCACTATGATACTACAGCCAGTATGGTCGATCTTTTAATAACGGGATTGGTCGCTGAGGCCGATATCAGTCAGAAGCGTTTCATTCAGGACTATCAAATTTTTACTTTAAATTTCTCTTGTAGTATATAGAATGATATATAAGAAAAAAGAAAATACAATATACAAAGCAACAATCTAATGCTCGTTTAATAATAGAAAATTAAAGAAAACCAAATCCAATTTATTTGAAGCAATAAAAAGAAAAGAAAACGACATTAATCAGTCTCGTATCAGTATTCAGAGAGCGGCTGTACTTTGCGGGCATTAACAAAACAACCATAAAATTTTACTCTTCTGACCTCAATTCTTTCTAGACAAGAAAATGAATCATTTAAATTGTTTTCTTTGTAAAAATATATTGTTGAAACTTAACTAAGTACTGAATATTAGCAAGAAATATAATAATAACAAAAGGAGCTTCTTTATATTTACGCGGTGCTTAACTAGAAAAGAACAATTAACGGAGAAAAGAATACAACCGTACTTCCTAACTGTGTCTCTTATCTTAAGTATGTATTTCAATTAGCTTCTACAATCATCATACTGCGTATATTTAAGTTAACTTTTACTTTACTAAAAGCTTCCCAACAATCTATATTTTTTTTACTCAAAAGTATTAAATAGAATTATAATTTTATCGTGTCAAGGTACTATCTGCTGCTCCTGGATAGATTAATGAAGAAACAAAGAGGAAAAAAATGTCTTTTTTTGAATTCAAATCAAAAAATCAATTCCATGGTATTCCCAACTTCTGTAATCTGTATGGGAGACATGGACAAAACTAAAAGTTGTTTAATGTCCTACCATTGTTAATAATACAAGAGTATATAAAACTTTTTATGTAGGTAATTTTAAATGACAATTACATATTCTATTAATATGTAATATAATTCTCATAATACACATTTCAATTATATTACATATTACATGTAACTCTGTTTACCTTTTATTTTCTTGGTCTCCTGAACTGTACTTTATTCAATTTATCAATAAATACATAAACCAAAATGATTTATTTCTTACTTATAATTTAAATTATTGTATATCTTCTGACACGCTATCGAAGAATAAATAAGTACCTATATGACGATAAAAGTTAATGTAGTATGATTTATTAAAATTTATTAGTTTGCTTACAGCTTTATATAATAGGTACGTATTATGTTTCAACAGGTTGGAATAAAGTCACGAATATGGCAAAAGCAAGAAAAATAATGACGAAGCAAGTTACTTGTTAATTTATCAACGAGTGACATCTAGTGAATTATTTCGTACGAAGCACGCGATGTCCGATCACGACACTTGACACCTAAACCAAGGAAATACACTTTTGTTCGCAACATTGTTTTAAATAAACCTCGTTTACTGGCAGTTGGGTTTTTCAGAATTATTAATAACACCTGACATAAACCCTGTCACAGATAAAGTTAGATCATAGATGAAAACCATTATTTGTCTCTCTGTCTCTATTTAACGATTATTTCTTTACCTTTTCTTAGGAATTTGTTCTCTTATTCAGTTACTTTTGATGATCATGATCAACTATCATTCATAAATAAAGTGATCTAAATACAATTGTTTAATAATTACTATCGTCTTGTGAACGAGTACAGACAATACACAGCGTAATCTAGACTGCGTCAAGGCGATTACTAAAGCACATTATTCTCAATAAATAATGGGCTCATTCAAACCAAAAACATGACATGCAGTATACTTGAAATTTAACGAGCTTACAAAAAGGTAAATTTCGAATTCAGTTATCTCGAGCGATAAGATAACTTTTTATTTTGCTATTTTTTTGTAATTAAATTTAACCTGTTTTACTTTATAATTTTATTGTGTTACATTTTAAATCAATAACTTATTTACTATCTTAAAAGGTCACGATTTTACAGCAATTTTCTAATAAGTACAATTCTTATAAACTGCTAATATAAAAAAATTAATATTTCTGAATAAAAGGATTCATTAACGCAGTGTTAGTGATGATAAAATTGATTTTCTTTGGATTATTTATTATGAGTTTATATTAATTTGCTTTTGTAATTCTAGTTTGACTAACTTTAACCGAAAAAATATTGATTTCCTGAGGGATACACGCAGTGATAGGCCAGTGGTTAGAGACTTGATGTCTTACTGGGGAGGCATTCGATTCCACACTTGGGCACACACCTCAGTCTTTTCTGAATTTTGCGTGTCTTAAGAGATTAAATATAATTTGCTATAACGGCGAAGAAAAACATTCTGAGAAAACCTTCACTCCTGAAAGTCTCCTAAAAAGTTCTCATGGTGTGTGAAGCTTACCAACCCGCACTGGGCCAGCTCAGCAGTTGGCCATCAATTGGTTGTGATGATGATTATGTGAATTTATATTAATAGTATCAATTTAAATCAATTTTAATGCCTTACATCTTCCTTGTTTAAATTCACGGGTTAAATCGTTCATTGTTTTTTAAATATTACCAGAAGGGTCCACATTCTCTACAATAAATGGACACGCCATTTCAATGTTTTTGTAATGAAAATCTTTTGTTGAATAATAATTATAACCTACATTAATAAAGCTTTGAATTTAAGTCTGTCATTTGTAGGTTTTTATTAAACACTTTTAAATCGATAATCCTGCTTAGGTTATAAATGCGAAAGATGTGCATGGATGGACGTTTGTTCCTCTTTCACGCAATAACTAATGGATGGATTTTAATGAAACTTTACAGTAACATAGCATCAGAATAATACTTAGGCTACAATTTCTAAAGAATTTGTGTAATTTAGTTAAAATAAAAAGCGGGCGAAACTGCTGGCGGGAAAGTTTGATTTAAAAAAAAAAAACAATATTATTTAATCTATTTAAATGTAGTGCACGATAGAATGCGTTTTCTGGATTCGTTTTATTTCCGTACTAGTTCCCGCCTCATACGTAGATTTATCAAAAAACCTTTAATTCCCAATATATTGTTGCAAAATAATAAAGTTTAAGCACTTGTGACTGTAATGATATTTTATCATTATTCTGCGGGAACTCTCATTCTGTCCGGGATAAAAAGTAGCCTATGTATGACCTGGATTAGGTCATAAAGAAGCTATGTGCCAAATTTTATTGAAATCCGTTCAGCCGTTGTGGCTTGATTGAGACAAACAAATATCCAAACACAAACTTTCACATTTATTATTACATTACAAATATACATTTATAAGATTTTATTTTTATTAGTTAAAAGCGAATTGTAATCGATATGAAAAACTTTATTATTCAAAATTCTATTATGTATTAGTCGAAAAATTCAGACATTTCTGCAATAAGGCATATAATAAAATTAACTAAAAGAATATTAATAACAAAAAATGTTAGTAAAGGCAAAAAATTAAAACCGCAGACAGAGCGAAGAGCCGTTGACAGCCATGATTTAGTCGTAATGGCAAAAAGAGGACATTTGCAAGCGTGCGTTAAAGTGGCAACGACAACAGATTACGCTAAAAGAAGAAAACACCCACTTGTTATCTGCTGACAGTATAAAAACTTGCAAGAGAATAAATATATTAAACTTGAAGCTCATCACCGCCAGTCTTAAATCTATTTGTGCTTATGCGTGCAGTTTCGATGCCTTAAAGTTTTGGCTTTTATCTAAACAACTGCTTGATAATATATCTCACTATGTTAAGGAATAACATATTCAGCAAGACAATTGTAGTTTTAATTGGTTTTTCATAGACCTGCCAATATCCTTATAACAACGAATTTTCTATTGATGTTTTTTTTTAAAAATAAAGAGGTATAAGTCTAAGACGTTTTTTTATTATTTTACTTGAAAGGAATATTAGAAGATTATGCAAGGATTTTAAGCATCAAAAATTTCCTATTAATGGATTAAATTTCTATTATAGTAATGTATGAATAATGTAGACTAAACTTTAAAAAGTAAAAACTTGATCAAAATTAGCATGGAAATTTAGCAACGAATACAAATCAAATTGACATCAAATATAACAAAAAACAAATATTCCTTATTCAGTAATTCATTTCAATTACGAATACATAAATATCGTAACATAACAAAAGTAAATAAAAAAGACCGGGGCGGGCGGCGCCTTACGAGCGCGTATTTGATAAATAACCGCCCAAACAATAAATCAGAATACCGAGGGCCTGTAGTATTGCGATCTGAATAGAAGCGGAATCTGTGAACCCAACTGACCGAGTGCAGGGGACTGGTCAATGGAGCGACGCGGCCTGCGCTTTGCTGATATTTTATGTATTGTTTATTTGTTTTGTGTTCTTTTAGGAATGCTATGCTTAATTTTTAGGGGGTTAAATAATGGTATTTGTTATTTGGTGCGATATACATGGATATAACTTTTCTTCAGATTTATTTACTGTAATAATATTTCTGTGTTACGTTTTCTATACGGCATTTTGTAGAAGAAGGAAACTTAGATGCGAATAATACGTAAAATAAAAAAGAATCGACCACAATCGATGATCTATGAAATTTTGTACTACGGCGAATGTAAGTAGTGAGTTTTATGATCGCAATCAAATAATGGAATATATATTTAGAATTTTTTCTTCGGGTGAAAACAATGTTAGAGGGTTTATATGCAGGAGAAATTACTAATTACCGGTAAAAGAAGTTTGGGGACATCTGTATTCTTGCTACCTCATTTGCTTTAATTTAGTTTAGAAGTATGTTATGTATGTATGTAACAAATGTTGTAAGATATATTTTATAGTTTTACAATAAAGTTTTATCTCATTAAAATATTAGTTTGTCCATACTGGTACAATTCTATCGGATCGACAGTTGAACCATGGTAGTAAATTGACAACATAATCCATTAATAGATACAATATTTGGGAAGTTGTGGAAGTAGAAACATTTGTTTGATATTTTGTTGTTTTCTAACAAAATCCCAACAAACATTGAGATCTCTATAATCTTATGTACCTATCCAGTTGTTATCTAAAGACATTACATCTGACGGATAGCGTAAGTTGTGGTAACTTCTATCATGTTCTGATTAATGTGCTCTCTGATAGCCTACTTATTCAATGATAATGTATACGTCATAGTGACGTCATACCTTACTAAGGGGTCATAAATGTGGTTATTTATTGCTGTTTGGCTTGTTGGGATAAAGACTGCGAATAAAGTTTTTGAAAAAAAATATCTGCGTGTTTTCCTTACAATCAATCCAATGTAAACAAGAAGTAAGCTAGCGATCCTAAATGAAATGAAATGAAATTCTTTATTCGCAAGAACAACAAAGGTTTGCGATATAATATTTTAATTCTTTTTTGTAAGATACCTTAAGGTATCAGCAAATCAGCAAATCAGCAATCAGCAAATCAGCAAATTATTATCTGTAATATATAAATATATCTGTAATATATTTATATATATAATTTGGGCTACAAAAAAGTTAGGTACCGAAATAAAGAAGACTATACTACAAGTTTCTTTGGAATTATAATCAAAGCGCCAATGCGGTCACAGCATGTTCACATAATTTATCTTAAATCAGAAACACGAGAGCTGATAACATGCGAACTGGTGATCATGACGAAAACCGCTTCAGCACAAAGGACCTTTTATTGCTATACCCTTGCTGCTCTTGCTTCACTTGTTTCGTAATATCATATTTACTTTTAGAAATATTATATTCGAAACTCATGCCTGTTGTTAAATCTACAATTAGGTTTTTTATCTTTTTGATGGTAGTGGGGCGTCCATTAAATATAGGAGGCGATTTTGGCGATTATCCTAAATTCAGTTGTATTTTTTTACTGTAAATATGTTAATTAAAGTAACGCAATTTTTTTAAATTTAATTAATTAATCTTCATATTTTTCTTTGGAGGAAAAAAAACGCGATTTTGTCCAAAACACATCGTCACTCTAAAGTGAGAAAAGGTGAGATACTCTTGTCACCCTCTTCCCTCGCCTCATCTTAGAAAAGTCTTGATAGGATTATTCATAACAATCCTGTGGCAAAATAAATAAGGAAAAGAAGTTTCTCGTTACGGTTGTCTTAGAGCCGAAATTAATAATCTATCTTAGTCCGAAATCTATGGATTGTGAATAAAAAATAGAATACAAATTAAATTTCTTACGTAAATATTCCAAAATTTTTGAATAAGAATTGAAAATATATTTAAAATTTGAATTTCAAGTCTACGTTCAATCCATAATCCGTAGATTTTGGATTAAGATTACAAACACAAACTGTCTCACCGGCGACCTTCGAATAACGAATCTACACTAATATTATAAAGCTAAAGACTTTGTTTGTTTGTTTAAACGCGCTAATATCAGGATCTACTGCATCAAATTGAAATTTATTTTTGTGTTGAATAGTCCATTTATTGAGAAAGGCAATAAGCTATAAAACATTACGCTACGATCCATAGGAGGGGAGCTTCACGCGAATGAAGTCACACGGGTCGGCTAGTCTAAAATAGATTATTTTTTTTGAATTTTTTTTAAGAATTTAGAATCCATTTTCAACCCATAATCCGTAGATTTCGGATTGAGATTGAATATAATTTCGGCCGTTAATGTTATGGACGAAGCAAAACCTCGGCATAACTTTCTAAACAGCATTAAGGATATTAGTAAATAAGAACCTTCAATACGTTCGTAATGATCTGTCACGTGCTCTAATTGATTCAATCTTGATCTACTTGTCAACTGGACAAACTGCTTGTTAGATTACGAGCGGAGTGTGGAAGCAAACTATGTTATTGTATAAAACCTTCTCTTTGCTGTGCTTTTCGAAAATTCGTTAATTTCCATTCTTAAAGTAATCTAAATTTATCTTCAGACGAGCCGACCTGCACGATTTAATCTGCATGATACTCTATTCCTATGGGTCGCAGCGTGATTTATATAGCTTATAGCCTTCCTCGATAAATAAATTTTTCAATTCGTACCAATAGTTCCTGAGATAAACACCCCCCTGCCAGCATACTCGCACACTAGTGGGGGGCGCGGAGCCGTCATGTCGATGCCGGCCTGATAGATCGATTATAAATTATTCATGCTGGCAATGTGCGGACAGTTTTTTCAGGGATGTAAATCCTCGATATTGCTCCGTCACCGGCTCGTCGTGTCTCTAATATCATTCAAATTAGCTCCGCTCTATAGAACAGAACCGTCATATTTTTTCTTTCGAAGCGAGATAATAACATCTACTTTCAATAAGTATCTATCAATTTCTTTTTGGATGGCTCGTATGTATACATGTATATGGTGAGGTCTCTTTCTAATAATTATACTGTAAAGTTTGAGTACAAAGACAAATATAGGCCTTCGTTTATTTGTACGAGTTTTTATAGATGTCTTGTGCTATTTAATAATACTATTATCTCAAAATATACTGCCTAGACATTTTTTGGTCTAGAATTTTTTCTCAGTTACTCAGCAGTATTTAAATTAATCCCAACATTACTGCGATGTTATATGGAGACGGTAGCAAATTAATTAAAACAGTACTGAATCTCCGTTTTCATATAAAAATGAAAATTATAAAAGAGTGCCGTACAAAAACTATTAAAGATAAAAAAATTTAATCTGTTAATAATTTTAAGTACCTACTCATATATTCTTACAGTTGACTGTTTCATAAATTTCGTGCCTATACTTTCAATGAACTCTTGAGGTTAAAAGTTTAATTCCCATACCGTTAACCTTATATGAACATAGCTGCTGTTATAAACGTATAAATACTTAGATCCGAATATCACTTTACATTTTTTATAGGGGGCGCATCTATTAAAAACGTCAGACGTTAAAAGGAGGAGGGAGGTTAAGGAATTATAGAATACTGTGACTGGGATAACTTTCGTGACATTACATGTCGAAATATTGATATGTTTGAAAACAAGAATCTGTTTCCCAAGATATAGGGGATTTTACAAATGCGAACATATTCTGTGACAAGGCTTTGGAAG
The DNA here is from genome assembly GCA_027564055.1 of Neptis clinioides. Classification (NCBI taxonomy): domain Eukaryota; kingdom Metazoa; phylum Arthropoda; class Insecta; order Lepidoptera; family Nymphalidae; genus Neptis; species Neptis clinioides. The sequence goes on from JAOPUB010032860.1 coordinate 10,118, forward strand.
GAGACAAAAAGTAATTTCAAGATGTCTACCATTTTATAACTAGCTGATCGATATAAATAGGTTCTAGGGTTTTTGGCGAGTGAGTCCACAAAGCTCAAACTATAAAACAAATTGAATTTTCTTATAAGAGTATGAAATGTTGAAGTTATCTTGCAAAGTAAACCGTCATAAACTAGATCAGGCAACCCTTCTCGAAATGTATATTGGTTCAAGGCGAACAGTCAAATGTCTTTCGGGGTATTTGCTCTGAGCAACGACAAATTAGCGTAAAGACTCGGTCACATGGAATCGATATATTGCAACTCAATGAATAAGTAAACTTATATTGAACTAGTCGATCCGCCCCGGCTTTATGTGGGTGCAATTTTTTATTGTTGCTAGATAAAAATATTCAGGCCTTTATAATAGTAAACATACTTTAGAATTAACTTGCAGAAACTTTGAATTTTTCCGGGATAAAAAGCAGCCTATGTTATTAATCCAGATTATAGTATGTGTGTTAAATTTCTTTGATCCGTTTAGATCTTGATAAAATTGATCTTGAATAACAAAATCTAAGTAGTAGTGAGTACGAGTGTCAAAGAAGATAGAAAGTGAGCAGACGGTCCACCTGATGGTAAGCGGCTATCGTCGCCCATGGACATCAGCAATACAAGAGAGAGACACTTGTCTTGCCGATGAGTTGCTACTTTGAAGAAAGAATGAGGAAGATGAAAGATGAGAAGAATGCTACGGTTTTAGCGGACTTTGAGTGTGAACTTACTGTCCACTAAAACCTGGGAGAAATAAGTCGGACCCATATGCGGCTGAACCGGAACATGCCAAATTACACAATTTCTCCATAAATTGTAGTCTGTGTGTCATTCTAATGTATAAGCTATATTAATGTAAAGTTTC